>LKNJ01000681.1:97523-137109 GCA_002120245.1 Maccullochella peelii
GTGAGAGAGAGAGAGAGAGAGAGAGAGAGAGAGAGAGAGAGAGAGAGAGAGCTGTGTGTTGCACCACGTGCCTCTCAGTTCCCTGAAGGTGCACTGACGGCGAAGTAGCTTCCCTGCTGAGAAAAACAAAAACCGCAGGACGAAGGAAGAAAAGAGTGGAGCATACAAATATCGGATAGAGAACAAATATCGAAGCGCGAGGGCGACGTAGAAGGGGAGAGGAGAGAAAGAGGGGGAAACTGGGACACAAGCACATTAGTGACACGCATTAACATCGTCAGGCGGGAGCGAAGAAGAGCGAGGAAAAGAGTTGACAAGACGGGGAAAAAGTGCTGATGACAGAGGTGTGATGGTGCACCCTGCCAGGACCTGACTGTTACTCCCCCCTTGTTTCCTCCTTCCTCTCTGCCTTGTCTCCTTATCCCTTCTTTGACCCTGTCCCCTCCTCCTTCACCCTCCTCTCCCCTCTCCCTCTCTCTCTCTTTCTCTCTCTCTTCCCACAGTCAGACCAGGCAGAGCGGAGCGCCTGGGTCGCATCTCCGCCTCTCTCTCTTTCGTTCTCTGCCATCCTTCTGCACTCTCCACAGCTCCTCTGATTGTCATTCTGCAGCTGAAACCCTGTTAGAAAATTCCCACAGCTCGGCATCAGAGGCAGGACACAGGAGAAGGGAAGACCGGTCGGGGAATAAATTGGGGCTCCCTCAAAGAACTGAGGAGTCTTTTGTTCTTTTCAGGCTTTTGATGATTGACCTGTACCGCTGCCTCTCTTGTACAAGGAAAGACTTGGAAATGGAAGACTTGCTGTGAGAGTAAAAAACAGAGGAAAAGCTTTTACAGCTTTATTTTGCTTCACAGAACAAAGTGATGCAAATGGAGACCCAGCTTTTGGAAGTGAGCAACTGAAGACTTAATCCATTTCCAAGGAAAGAAAAAAAGAACCAGCAGAACCTGAACACAGACTTAGAATAAAAGAGGACGAGACGCTAAATCAAGAGATTTTAAAAAACGCGCTCTTTAAGACTCCAGGCTTCCCCTGCCGGTCTCCGTTTCCACTCCGTCTGTCCCATCTGTACTTTTCCTCTCTGTCTCGGGCTCTGCTCCCTCAACTGAAGCTCAGCCATGCAGGTGTCCATCGCCTGCACGGACCACAACCTGAAGAGGGGCAATGGGGACCACAGCAAGCAGAGCACCACCAGCCCCAACGTGGTGAACCAAGCCAGGGCCAAGTTCCGCACCGTGGCCATCATCGCTCGCAGCTTCGGCTCCTTCACTCCACGCCACATTTCTCTCAAGGAGTCAACGGGGAAACACACTGGCATGAAGTACAGGTGTGTGTGTGTGTGATGTGCCGGGTTTAGTGACTGAAAAAAGCTGTTCTTTGTTTGTTAGGTGTAGTTTTTTCCTCCACATGTTTGTATGTGCTGCCGGGCTGCTCATGTTTCTCTTCTCATCCACTCCATCTCGGCTGCTACATCTTCATTATTCTTTTATTATGCTGCTCAGTTTTTCATTAGAATTGAGTTGTCCACACATTTGGGATTTCGAATGCAACTCAATTCCTTTGTTGTGCAATTATTTTACACCTTTCAGAGTTCAAAGTTTAAAAGAAAAAGAACAGGTGGTAAATAAAATCTTCCAAAGAAGTACACGCTAAGTAGAAAGACCCTTATATTGATGGCTTGGCAATAACACATTATTGTTAACCAACTTTTAGTGGAATAAAATATGACTCATTTAAATTGCTTTTGTTTTACACATATGAAGAGTTTTGTCCATGTAAGTAAGTTAATTCCATTAAATATTTATTTGATTATTTTATATCTGATTTTCTGATATCACATTTGCCATATCATGATATATATTGATCTCAGAGAAATATTCATATTAGTATCTTGTAAGAAAACAGCTTTAAATCTTGTTGATAACCGACTGCCTCACTGAAAGCCACAAAATTCCCCCTTTGTGCGTTAAAATCCCCTCTCATATGCCTTTTGTTGTCGTCATATTGTGGCATTTCATAAAGCCATTCTTGCCAGCACCATCTGAAGCACCTTCTGCCAAGCCTGCAGTATGTTTTCAGTGAGCTTGCGCTACACATTTGATCATCAGTCTTCAGTCTTATCAGTAAGTCATACAGAAGCTGCTCATTCACACTGGATGTCACAAGCAAACCTGACAGTATTTATGAATAAATGCTGTCTGCTGGTGAGAGTTAACTGACGGTTCCTACAGGTTCTGTCTATGACTGTGTCTCCTCTCTCCTTCCTTCTTTCTCCTCACAGTTCATTTACACTTTGTCTGTTTCTCACATATACTGTCTCACACAAATCTAAAACCTCTCTCCCTCGTTTTTTGTCTTGCTCAGAAATACTCAAATGCTCAAAACCTAATGCTTTCAAATGCCATGAATGGAAAAGGACTCTTCTGCTTCTCTCTCCCACACACCTAAACACTTTTCTTCTGCCTCTCTCTCTCTCTCTCTTCCCTCTGCCTCTCTCTCTGTGGTTTGGTGAGACAGCTCTGCAGTGTGGGCAGAGTGTCTGAGTCGGATTTGACCTCAGCAGTGCAGCTGCTCAGCTGACTTGTGTGTTTGACTCTCGCGGCCTCAGGCTGTGAATCTTACGTAAAATATGGTGCCATTACTTTCTTTCCAAGCTCTGCAGATCACTGTGAAACCAGATTGGGGTGTGTGTGTGTCAGTGTGTATGAAGACATGTTTTGTGTGTGCTTAGCGAAGGTAGCGCTAACTAGTCATCACTTCTATATTTGATGGTGTAAATATTCCATTGAATAAAGATACTTTATAAAACTCTTCAATGTCAAGGCACATCAGACACTATCACACCTCAACCTGACAATAGTACTGCTGCTGTACGTACATGTTAGGGTCGTTTTAGGACTTATGTGTGTAGTAGCTGTTGTCAGATGAAAGTTCTGCAGACAGCTCTGATAAAAGGAGGGTGCTTGTGGTGCTCTGGATTTGGTAAAATAGGTTAATGATGCAAAATTGTTTTGCAAGACTTGCAGGGAAATGCATTTTTCATCCACAGTGAAAAGTGCAAATTGCCAGATTTTATTTTTTCTCTTATTTGAAGGTGATGATGTTCACCTATTTTTGATTTTTTTTTTAACTTGTATAAAAGACCTGGAACAATGCTGAGGTGATGCTTCATGTGAGTGACTCTATCTTAAACAACGGTAGATATCAGGGAAGATCTCAGAAACATCATTTAGTGTTAATGATCTGATTTCTCCTGTTGTAGTAATTGTATGTGTTACAGTATTTGCTTCTCACAGTGCATGCTCTGCTTATCTGAGCTTATTCTGCTGCTGCATGTGTTGTATGCGTTGTGCTATACCTGGAAATTTAAGTGCTCTTGACTACTACAGGGCAGCAGGGGACACAGTGAAAGAAACTGAATATCAACATAACGTAGCATGTGACATGTCTTCTACAGTGATTCAAACATGTGCCGGAGTCGTATAAAAATGTGGGATCTTACAAATGTTATCCAATATACGAATTTAACACTTTGGCTAGGACTATTGAACTGTTGTGGACTGGACTTACATTACATATGGTCCAGCCTCTGAAGTAGTCTAGACAATATGTAATATAAGTGGACTGTGATGCGGCTTGACCAGTAATGAGAGCTGGCAGACAGGTGAGCAGCGTGCAGCCCATGGCTCGGTGCCACGTCACTCTGCATTGAAAACAACAGCCCAGAGTGGTGGGGGCAGCGAGTAAACATGCCTGGACCAAAAGTGAAATTTACAGAGCTACACCTGGTAGGTGACATTGAGCTGAAAGCAAATTGTCCTGCTAACTAGAAATGGTCTTTGAGGTCCGAAACGTCACAGTGTTGTTTTTCTCATAATGGACCACAGAAAATAAGAACTAATAACATACAAACATGCGGTAAAACACCAGGTTTAAATGACCTGGGAGCAGACATTCTTGGATTTGTATCTGTATACTTTAATAACCTTGACTGACAGGCATGTGTTTGTAACTGAGAAATCTCATGACACCTCCTGATGGGGTTTGATCATTCAGTGTATTGACTGGTCTGCCTTGCAAACAGACATGATGTCAGTGTGTCTGACATTACTGTGATACAAGTGACCACAGCCACTGCAAACACATCTCAGTCTATCGTGGGAAAGTTGTTTTACATATATGTATTATTGGAGAAAGTGGTGAAGGCTAAGCTGGTGAGTCTTTTCCTCACTAAGGTTTTCCCTGATCCTGATGCCAACACATTTTGTGTGTATCTGAAAGATCTCTTGGGTCGAGAAGTAACATGCCAGCAGCCTGAAAAAGATTTGGCTCATGTCACAGCTGAGTGTAATGATGTTGCTGAAGTGTATGTTTGGGAACTATCGCCTGCAGGAATGTTGGCTACTACTAGCTGCTAGACTCCTCCGCTACACAGCAACAAATCATGATGTTAGTCCTTGTGCACCCCAAAAATACAAATGCCATCAGTTAGATTTCATGTAATGGAAGAAAAATATAAACAAAATGTGGATTTTCTCAGTTCCCCTGAAGCGGAGAAGCTTTAAAAGTGAGCAAATATCTTGATCATTATTTTACAGATGATTTGATGAATCGATATATATCGACAGTGCTGTTACATAGTCACATGTGTTTGACAGATGTGACGGTCTGGCTGTTACTACTACTATTAATGCCACTCAGTTCTGTGTATCTGTGATGTAGGAACAAACAGAGCAGTGTGCAGAGACTTACGGTCACTTACAATGATGCCATGAGGGTGTTATAGTGTGTGCCTGGATTTTGTAGTGTTAGTCATGTTTGTCAGCACAAATATACGCACATGCCAGGCAATGATAAGGAATGTTTACAGTATGTATTCAGTACAGTTTAGATAATATATGTACAGACTGACTAACGTAACGAGGACAGCATGCACGAGGACGTGCGAGTTAATCCTACCAGAATATGCACACCTTAGTTGTGGTGATTGCTGTCACTTTTGACAATGGGTTAGTGATACTGTTTATTTCATGTAATATACTGTAGATCAGCCATTCTCAACCAGTGGGCCGGGGCCCAATGGTGGGCCGGGGCCCAATGGTGGGCCTCAGAGCGCCATGTAGTGGGCTGGGGAATCGGGGGTTCTGTCAAATGGTGATATAAAATGTATTTTTTTTTTTTTGGTCATTTACAAAGCTAGTTATTTTTATATCCAAATGTGCTCAATAATTCACATAAACGAAAACTTCAAATTAAAATGCATAATTTCAATGACCAGTTACATTTGAATATCACCAGCCAATCACGACACATCATCAGGTTGAGACAAATGGGTTTTGCCGCTGTTAGCTAGCTAACGTTCCCTAACGTAACGTTCGGATGCAGTGACACAAAATGGATCAGTTTTTGAAATGAAAAAGTGATGTGGGAGACAACCCTGCGGCATAAAAGCTCCAAAGCGTGTGGTGAGGAAAAATGAGCCTGGATACATTAAATTTGGAATCATAATCACAGCACAGTGTGTTGAATGTGGTGAAATCCTGTCAAATGAGGCGCTAAAACCATTTTTTCTAGTTTATTTGGGAAGGTGGTCCTCGGAAATGTTTTAACAATCAGAAGTGGGCCCTGCTGTAGATTATGGTAGGTTTTTTCTCTCCATCTTTTCATTTTGTAGACTCATGAGTCCAGAAATAAACTGAATTGATTGATTGACTGACTGAATCCCCTTCTTGGAAAATGCATTAAAGAGTGGGAGCAGTATTACATCTGCTAAAATGAAACCTCACACATGCACAAAATCACATGCACACACTTGGCTATATAGTGCTTCCTCTATATGATGTCAAGCCATATGCCAGCACTGTCTTCCTGCCAGTATGTCGTTATAGTTTCAGTAAGAAGAGGATGGTTAAAATTGCTTCTGACAATAGATGAGGATGGGCTAGAGTTTCTACTCGCAGCTCTATAGGAACAATGGGAGAAAATATGGAGAGCGAAGAAGAGGGGGGTGGAAACAAAAAGAGACAGAGAGAGATGATACCTGTGTGTGTGCCAGTCATTCAGTACTGCATTGTCTTCTGCTGACAGTGATGCTTTGGGACGGACAGTATGGGATGAGATAGACAGTCTCTACCCCCTCCTCCATCTCTCTCTCTGTTTGTTTCTTTTTGTTTCAGGAAGTGAACCCAAGGTTGCGCACACCATCTGTTCTTGCAATGCTGTGTAGGTGAAGGCATGACAAGCGAGGATGTGTTTGCTTCTCAGTGTGTAAATACGTTTTATTTCATGTGTTACTTACAGCAGCTTATGGACGCAAAACACACACAGGTCACATGAGGGGTCAGGCTGTTTAACTATTTACTCCTATAAACACAGATGTGAACTGTCACCGGCTGACACAAATAACAACGAATGACTTTAAGCATTGCAGATTATACTTGATAAAATGAAAGAAAAAGGATTATGAAGAACAACCTTCAGATGAATACTATCAGAGAGTCTGTTTTGATAGTCCTTTAGGTGCTCCCCTGCAACTCTAATGTCCTGTTCTGTTGAGGCGTATTTTTTAACTGCATCCACATATTTATAATGCATTTCTTATTAACTTATCGACTGATGAAATTTGTTGTTCCAGCACCCTATGCGAGCTTGACTGAGTAGAAATCATTTAAATTTGAATAAGTTCTGACCGCAGCAGAGCAGTAGAGTAGGATCAGGCTTGGTTCATGCATGTGTGGAGGGGTGGGGGTGGTGGATACGTCTCTGTACATCTGAATACAGTGATTAAGATATTGGATTATGGTGGATTTACGTGCCCACACTTTGCATTCTGACAGTACAGCAGAAACAAAAGGTTCACCGGGTTATTTTTTTGAGTCTCTTACAAAAATGCATCAAGTCTCCAGCCGTCTCACCGATGCGCTGTGGTGAGAGCTCATTCAATTGATAACAATTTCCTTTACTTAGACTTTACTTAGACCTAGACTCGGTAAACAACAGTCAGACAGGTGAAAGGAGACACAGAGGAAAGAGAGAGGGAGTAGATGGCTCTCATGAAAGGATTCAAACGCCATGCAGTGGTGTGATTACTGTATGCAGTGTGCACATGTATAGACTGAGCCACCAGGGTGCAACTTGCTCCCTGTGTGTTGCGATAACGAGCTCTGAATCAGTGCCAGCAGCATTTGAAATGAGCAAGAGCAGCAGGGATTTTTGTGTTGTGTCCTTGTTGGATTTATATTTCTATGCATGTTTCATTTACAGAGAGAGAGAGGGTAAGAGAGGGATGGATAGAGTATATGCGAGAGAGAGTGCAGATGAAAAAGGAGGAGAGGATGTGCAGGAGGTAGGTATAATTGATAGAGGAAAGCATTAAGAGACATGAGGACTGTGCTTGACTTAATATCAAATCTATTAATGAATCAATAGTTTTTGTGTCAGTACAACCCCCTACAGAAATGTATGAAGCTTTAAAATCCTGTATTTAGTTGCATACGTGTCCTGGTCTCTAACAGGCTTCACTATCAATTTACCCTACTGAGGCTCTGAAACACATCAGGTCCAGTCAGGTGTCACGCTCAATAAAACACCATTGCGACTGCTGTTTTACCTGCAGCCGTGGCCACGTCGGCTCATTGGCTATATCTTTGTACAGTAATTTCATAGAGATGTGTGACTTTAAGATCTGCAGCTACAGTGTGGATCAGAGGGACATGGAGAGCCGAAGTCATGACATCCCGTACGGGCTAGCCTCTGTTCAACTAGTTGCTGTAACTCAATCCCGTCTCTCATTCATTATTACTTTCATCGGTCTTTCTGAAAAAATGAAACATGTTCCTGGTGTTTGCTATCCACATTCTAAGACAATTTGGCATCCACTGCAGCACTATTCAAAATGATAACTTCCATGAAAGGTGACCTGTGGAGTTTTCTTGTAAACAAAAAAAAGCTATGTTTACATTCACTGTTATTCACCAGAAAGCATGGTGTCTCTATCCTTGAGGTCTAACAAATGTGTTGAATGTATTGACCTCCTCATAAAACATTTGCAAAGCCGATTTTTGGGATATTTGAAATCCTGCATTTATAACATCCCTTGTTTACTACCTTGCAGTCTTCTTCTTCCCTGCCTTTGCTGGTGCATGGCTGCATTTGATTACCACCATCTGTAGGTCAGTGGAATAGTGTGAAACCATTGGCAGGAATGTTTATCGCATCACCACCGCGGGTGTGCATGTGCATCCTCGTGCGCATGCACAATACAAACAAAACGGGGACCCGCTCATAAATAAGCTGCTCCATAGCGCTACTAGAGGTCACAAAATTCACAGGTTTCCAACAACGTTGATGTTGTTGTTGTCGTTGTAACTTGGTTTCACCCATATCCATAAAATTAACCAAAACTCTCTTTTAATGTAATTTTCCCAACTTTTTAGTTGTAATCTCTGCTGTCTAAGAACTCCCACTCCATTCAGTCCTCTCTGTCCTGCTGTTACTGCAGACATGTCTGAATTAGCCGAAGCCTCTCGCCCATGGACTTGCCTCTTTGTCGAGCTGTGATGTTTAGCCCACCATAATCCAGGGCTTATGGGAAATGGTGTTTGTTTGTGTTGTCATTTGTTAGCTGCGAAAAACTGAAATATTGAATGGACAAAATTTACCGTCCTTATCTAGACATATGGAGTGTACCACACAGTTTTCTTCCTTCTACAGCTTGTTCTGTATTTAGGCCTCCCACACAGGTTTGTGCAGTTTAAAAAAGTCCATTTTGGGTGGTTCTGTGCCCAGTCAGGTTTGTTATCCTGTATGCGGAAGAATATCATATTCGTAACAGCCTTTGCATCCTGTTTTTGCCAATAGCAAAAATCACAAAAGAGGGGGTACCACTGTATTTACAACAGTATTTACCTGAAGTGAATTTCAGTTCTGTGTGTGTGTGTGTGTGTGTGTGTGTGTGTGTGTGTGTGTGTGTGTGTGTATATAGCCCTTTAACAGCAGCTGGTCCCTTGTTCTCAGGTTACTGAGTACTCAGGGAGCAGGATGGCAGCCTCTATAGTGTTTTACATGGCGTGCTACCACCTGATTGGGCAGTGAGGGAACTGATCTCTCTCGGACAGAGCCGGATTAACCAATAGCAAAGCCTGTTCGAATAGGACTGAAATATATTCTGTGCAATCACTTTCTCATCTCAGGCTGAGCCCGTGTTGACAGAACATGCTCTGATGTGACTACACACGTATGATTGTGAAAACACACACACCGAGTCCCCATAAATCCATAGCAGGCTTATCTACACATTACTGATGCATACTACACACACACACACACTCATATTACCCCTTCTTTTTTTGTCTTGGTTCACTTTTTATTTGATTATTTTTGCTTATCTGAGTGTGGGTGTATGGGTTTGTGGATCACACACACTGTTTTCCTTTATGACAGCTAACCCTGCTGATTTGATTTAGTTTTTCAGTAAAGAGAAAAGAGAGAAAAGATGTGGGAGATGGGAGCCGTTTAATGGGTTACAGCAATCAAGGCCGAAGACTAGTTACACACCAACCAGTGAAAACTCAGCAACAGCCAAATACAGACACACATTCATCACGGGACAATAACATCCTCACAAAGAGCTTCTTTCAGTAATTAAAAAGTTATTTAAATGAGGTATTGTCAGTAAAAGCTGATAGTAAGACAAAACGGAGACTTACAATTTAAAAACAAAAAGCTTAGTCTGTGATCACCTCTGATGTGCCCATATGTGGAAGAATAGTTAAGAAAGATCAGGCAAGAAAAAGCTAATTCCTGATGACATTTCAACATGTGTTGTAATAAAAAAAAAACATGAAGGCTTTGTGAATACTTGGCAAGCTTTTGCATGAGCCAACTCATAAACTGTTCATTTGGCAGAAGAGGCTTAGTGTCAGCTCAGCTACTGTATGCAGCCTGCTGAGAGCTTGCGCAGCATAGTGGTGTGAAAGGCCAGATTAGAAACGGAGAAACTATGGAGGAGGTGCGAAGGTGCTCTGTGAAACACCTAAATGCTTTCGTTATAATTAAGATTTATTATCATGTATTTTGCAGTAACGTGTGAAAATACTCACACTGTAAGTCCCTGTGTGTGCATGTGTGTTTGTGTTATAGAAAGATGGCAGCTGTTTATTTCCATGTTGCTTTTTCTCAACGAGGCAACAAATAATATACGAGGAGGAAAAAAAAAAAATGAGACTGATGATAATGAATAAAGGAAGGAATTCTTTGTGCCTGCTGGTTGAGCTCCAAACCACCACAAACAAATACTCAACAGCCCTAACCAACGCATTATCTCAGCTTGTTGCTATGGTAATCGTGTCCTTGGCTCTGTAGTGCCATCATTCAATTTGGAACACTTTAAAAGACAAACACACACACACACTCGGCACACAGAACAAACATATTTGAGAAAAACTTTAAGCCAGTGGGGGTAAACTAAAAAGGCAACTGAGCTAAAGAGTGACAGGAACAATGGGATTGGAAAAAGGCAGCGTGATATGAACCCTGAGTGCTGTTTATGTCATAAATGCATGAACAGGTCCTACATTTATTGATTTTAGTAGCGATTTTGTGCATACCTTAGGTGGTTATTGTTTTCATTGTCAAGATTTTATACAAGTTGTTTCTACTTTTAATTCAAATAAGGATCTAGAAATTTACTGACACTGATTTCAAGTCCTTTTAAGAGGAACAGGGGAGAGACAGACAGCAAAGAGAGGGTGTGTCAAATCTATGAATGATTACACCAGTAAATCCCTATAGGGGCCTGTTATATTGAACTGTGGCCAGAATAACAAGCAGTGATTGTGACTGGTTGTGTGTCAGATTGTCTGTAAACTGCTGCACCCTTGGGCATCCTGAAAGACACTGATAGTATTATTAATTATAGTGGCAGGTCTGCAGCTGAAACTAGCTCTGAGTTCCAACCTGTTATCTCGTATGTGACAGCAGACACTAATACCTCTCCGTGCATAGCTAAACTAAATATTTCACTCGCTCTGTGGCAGCGGACTCTGAAGTTACTGAGTCTGAGTCTCTGTGTCTGCTTGTTCACTTGTTACGGATGCACGAATAAAGATAAATAAATAAATGCAGAAGATAGTAACAACCCTGTCTGTCATTTTATAGTTAGTTATTCTCATTGTTGTTACAGCTCCTCTGGTGTAAGTAATAGCATTGCACAGCTTTCTCTGCTGTTAGAGTTGAGGATAATGGGGTCATCATGCTTTCTTCACTCCACTCACTTTTGCTTTTTAATTAAAAGAAGTGCCAGGCGGCTTGTCAGGTTCATTCCATAGTGTGGCAGGAGACTGATTTAAATGGGGCTGAGAGCCAAAGCCGAAAGCAAGTATCAGTGCAGACTGATCTCAAGGATTTTATTACGAATGCTGTCTCATTCTTTAGCTGCCCAACAGGATGGAAGAGAGAGAGAGCAAAAGAAAGAGAAACAGATTAATCATGTGAACTCAGAATGTTCATCAGTGATTTAGTTTTTTGTGCAGTCCTTTCTCCTCAAAAATCTGTCCTCCCAAGGAGCGTTAGTTCCTCCCAAAAGCCTTCTTGGTAGTTGGTAATTAATCCTTCATCACAGAAACAGTGTCACTGTAACCATACAGGCTTCCTAGCAATTAGCACAAACAAGTTCATTGTTAAAATAATCTATTTTGAGTGTCTGTTCTTTGTTTTTAAAGTACAGTTAGTTGCTTGCTACCAGCCCAACAGCAGCAGGATGTTCCCTTAACTATTGCAGCAATGCAGCTGTGACTAACTGGGCTGCAGTGGGATGACTATGTATTTAAAGGAAAAGCTCTGCACATATATCAAGATGAAAAGTAATGAATGAAATGTATTTCCGTCTTAAATAGCATGTATGAATAATGAAAGGGCCAGTGATTAATAATCAGTTGGGCCAATCTGCCTTGGATGCCATTTGAAAATTATGGGCTTGCAGTGTACAGTAGATGCCAAGGAAGTGGATCATTTCATGACTCTCAGAGCAGATATTTTTATGCAAACTGAGCTGGAGTGCCACAGTCTGTGTCATTGCTCTCATACCTGCAATGGGATCTACAGCAAAAAGTAAACTTTGCTTCCCTTCCTGTGTCATTGTTGAAAACCTCACAAGTTGAACACTGTGTCCAAATAGCAGAGCAAAAACCCTGAACAAGCAGCATAACACCCTCCTTGTTTCCAGCCAGAAAATCTCCTAACAGCCATGCCAGTGTTGAAGCTACAGGCCCATCAGACAGACTGCTGCTGTCTATATATCAGCTGATATCCTCAGGGGTGCAGCCTCTTTCACAATAGCTCTCCTGACAGCTCTTTCACCGGATTAGCAAAGATCCACTGTGAATCTTCCTGCTGGCCAGAAGGCAGGACGTTCTACATTAAAAGGTACCCTGCAACTTTGATCTTGTTTTAATTCCTGTTTGGACCAGTGGTAAATCAAATGGCGGATAGTCTACCTGCATATGAATCAAATCTAATTCATAATCCAGTATTGGATGTTAGACAACACATGCCTGCAAGAGGGACATAAAGCTTTTAATTAAACTTGAACTGAAGCAGCTGCACCAAACTGTTTCTTCGTCCATTCAGTTAGAGGAAGACACTGCCAGCACTGCCAGACATCTTTTCTCTCCTAGAAGAGCCTCTTATTTGGTGAATTTTTACATTTTGAATATGCTGTTTCATTCAGATGCAAACCCACAGTATTCAGTAGCATTGTCTGCACAGATAACTAACATCAGGAGTGCAGCATTCTTTAAATCTTCTTGGTCTTGCATTAAAGAAATATTCTAACAATATTTTAAGCAATGAATTTCAGTTTATTATGTGACCTCCCTCCACCCCATCGAGCTCTGCAACTTAGTGCCAGAATTCAAGGTTTAAGTTATTGATGGGAAAAAAGCTTATTGCATATTTTCAAGTGACCATACTTCAAAATATACACAAATTTATATACAACAGCAGCATCAAACATGAATAACTTTTAGATATTTGGATCAGATATTCTCATTTCCAACTGTTCCAACATTTGTAGACAATTCCTTACACTTTTCTATCACCTGACACATTCAAAACACTAAAGAAAAAATGGAAAAATACAATGAAGTAGTTGGTAATTAGACTGAAAGCGTAAAGGTAGAGCAGGTCATTAAAGTGAAGTCAACCGTGACCCCACAATGCTCTGTGAGCTGAAAGAAGGTGCATCCTCTACTTGGTGCAAATCATGGGAATATTGTAATCACCATAACTGTCCCTCTGGGTGATTAATACTTTGAATCACCCGTGAAATGTAATTGTGCTTTGAACAGGTTATAAAGCTGGAGAGAAGGCACCACAGAGCTTAGTGTAAAAACAACATCAATCTCTTTTATTGCCAGAAATCAACTTTCTACTGAACAGAAAACAAAAGGAACAAGAAGTGTGAATTGTATTGCAGCTGATAAACAGAAGAAATTTGAGCCGCTGTTTTCTCAAGCAAGTACACCATCATTCCTCATTTGAACCAATAGTCAGAAGAAAGAGTCCTTGTGTAGCTGACTCTACTTTCTTTTTTCTGTCTCTCTTTCACATTCACAAATCCTGGGAAAATGTTACTGATCTGAAGCTCTTTGTTGTGATTGAGATACTGCAGGTGTGGACTGCGAGAAATCAAAGATCATAACAAACTGAGGACTTCACTGCGTCGTAATATAACACGACATGACATGTGCTTTGGTCGCTGGCATATTGCAACCAAAATATTAACACCCAGCTTGATGAAGACAGTGCTACTGGCAACTACGGGTCTATCTCTCTTCTCCCCCTCTCCTCCACATCATTATTTAACAGGGTGGACATTTTGCTGATAAGATGATAGTGGAATTACATTGAATTAATGTCACAATGTCGTAAAGACATGAATTTAGAGTGAGGTTTATTTTTTACTGACTTTGAGCAAGTCCTCAGCTTCAGCGATCTGGTACACAGAACTATTCGTCTGTTCATCTGCCTGTGAATGTGTGTGCGGCTATACGTACTGCATGAACTTGTGAGTACTGTATGTAGTGAGTGCGTCTGTGTGTCTGTGAATTGCTCATCCCTCATTGTATGGATGACACGCACACACACACACACTTCCTTCCCTTACAGATGTTCTTTTTCATTTGGCCTTTTTCTTCCTTCCTCAGATTATACCCCTTCAGTCTTTCTTTTTCTATATTTCTGTCTTTCCTTTTTTAAAAAAAATTCTTCTCCCTCCTTCTTTCTCTCGCTTTTTCTCCCCCTTTCCTCCCTCCACAGATAAAAGTGGCATACTAAACTCTGTGAGGAATCTGTGTTGCTGTGCTGTGTCTGCTGAGCTCAGTGCCTTTGGTCCATGTTGTGATCAAAATCACCGAACGGTGCTCTGAGGCTGATGTCATGGTGGGCCGACTTTTACATACCATTATTATATGCACACACACACACACAAAATGCAGACACCTTAACACCTACACATTTCATTTGCATTTTATGCACTCAGTTGATGAACAATTTGTCAATTAATCAATTGTCCGAAGAACTATTTCAGTAATTGACTAATGCCAGGTTCAGACTACACAATATCAGCCACATAATAGCCTGACCCGACAGAAGTAGGGTGTCTGGAAAGAAAATAGACGACATTTAGTGGACGACAACCAACGCCGCATCTGGGACACCTCACGACGTCCCGACACGAAGACTAGTGTGTCTGAATTCCACGACATGTTCCATGATGTTGACCAATAGGAGCACGGAGCGCTCTTCACTGCACAACTGTAAACATGCCGAATGGCCATCTTAACAGACAACAATATCGTGCAGTCTGAATTGTTTCGCCATTTTTCAAGCAAAAATCAAAGACTTTCCATAGTTTTTGCTTTTCCATCATTCATGTTTTGCATATATTGTTTCTTACTGTATGTGATTGAATATCATCCGGATTTGGAGTGTTGGAGTTGGACAAAACTAGCAATTTGATGACTTCACCTTGGACTTAAGGACATTTTATAGCCCAAACAGGAACGAAGGCTGGAAAGCTAAGACTGGGTACATTAGACGACCTGGCAAAAGACTGGGGAAAGAGGGCTTGTATAAATGCAGGGAAGCTAATGAGGGAACAGGGACCAGGTGTTGTGTAATGGCAGGAACACACTGAGGGCAACTAAGGGGCATGTGGGGTGTGGCAGGAAGAGGTTAAAGACTGGGGAAAGAGGAAAACAAGCAAAAACGTGAAAAACAAGACTCCACAAATAGGCATTGTGACAAACACAGAGTGAATTCATGTCTTCAGTTAACACAAATGTCCCTCTTTGAATAAACATCTGTGAGACTTGGGTTCAGTTTCCAGCAACAAACCTGCACTTTGTATTGGAGGAGGAACTTGGTACACTTTGCATTAGAAAGTGCCAAAACTAAATTGGGATTAAAAGAATCAAGAAGCAAAGAACAAACATTTGATTTCTGCATGCTGATGAGTTATCTGCAATATACACAAGACTGTTCTCTCACTCCGTTATACCTGCATGTAGTGGTGTGGGGGAAGAGGGACTGTGTATGTTTGTTTCCGTATGAAGGCCATATAATTGACTTCTGTCTCCATGGAGATATGAATGGCTGCAAATGCGAGGCTCTATCATGTGGGTTTGTCTAATGTGTGTGTGTGTGTGTGTGAGGTTTGACTTGGTGGAGGTTTTTGTGGCTCCATTTAAAGAATATTTTGGTTTGTGCAAACTGTGGTTCTACAGTGTGGTATAAAAATAATTTAGTGGATAGGTTACTATTTTATGTTTTGAAGATGTACATTGTGATTCTGCACTGGTGAGAATCAGTTTGTTATATGTGATCGTTTTAAAGCTCAGATCTATGATGTTTTTACAAAAGCAATTCTTTCTGTTGTCTCAATCTCTCTCACACACACATCATACAAAATCACACAATCACATGCCTTCGCAAACACACCCAACGTATGAGCACACAAACACACACTCTCACGGTGAACATCCAGATCGATAAGAGTGAGTCTTGAGGAGAGCACAGATGAATTAAAGGGAGATTGAAGGGACTGTGTGTGTGTGTGTGTGTGTGTGTGTGTGTGTGTGTGGTGTTAAAGGCAGTGACTGAACAAAGACCGGGTGTGATGAGTGAAACGGCGTGAAATGAAGAATGGAGAGAGGTGTATGGACAGAAATTCAATCACACACTGTGAGAAAGACATCCTCAGCTAATTCTTAAATATGACTAAGACGGATTGGTTCTCCTTCTTCTCCTCTTTTTTTCACATCTGGTTTTTAATCTGTGTCAACATCAAAGCTGACAGAATAAAATCTTCCTGAGGAGAGCTTTGACCTCCGATGTTCACTATAATCATCCTCATGCAGTGCTCAGGAAGCAGCTGTAACACATCCAGCATCATTATAAAGTACTTCTTAGCACCTGTCCATTAAAGGTAGTGGGTGTAGCTTCAAGTGTCCATTATATCTCCTAATCTAAGGAAAGTGGGGATCTTCTTCTCATCGATTCCCATTCATTCCTCAGCTGTCATTAGTGAAGAGAACTGAACCATGTTAATGTGGAAACTGAATCAATGGTTATAGTCATGAAAAGACACTGATAAGAACACTGGCAAGGTGGATGTAATAACTCATAAAGTCATTACTGTAATTGAGAAGCATAAGGCTCATGTTTCACCTTTCTTGGCTTCACTTTAGTGGCTGTCTCCTTTTATATACTACTAATTTGTAGGAACTAATACTTTTTGAGAGGAATGTAATGATGTTTACGTTTACTATTAACATAATGAGGAAACGTTGCTGATGAACATATATGCCAATTGCAATGCATTACAACATAATACTTTTTTATGGTTTTGTTTACTTGGTTAAGGTAAAGAAAAGATTGTGGTCTTAGTGTAATATTGACAAACTCAAAAATGAACAGGAGCCAAATCCGCAATGTTTCCCCAACTTTAACCAAAATGCGTTCATTGCCTCAGACTAACCACAGGCAGGACTCAGGACGCAGGACTGTCGAAGTCCTGTTCTTTGTAGGCCCATCATCCACCTCGACCACCTCCCTGTGACTTGCGTGCGGTACAAAAATGTAGCGCTCCCTACATATAAAGATCCAGGCAGCAGTTACATTTTCCAACAAAATGTAACAAAGGAAACTGCCAGGAGAGTTTTTACTGGTGTCTGAAAATGACATTTTATTGAGGTCTTTATGTTGTTTTATTGTGTAAAGTATTTTTGCTATTTGTTTCACAGTTGTGGAGCTGAAAATGTGGATGTTGTTATTGATATTGTCCCAGCAGAGCTGGAGTGTGGCAACACACTCATACACTTTGCTGATTGTAGCTTTAGTGAATGACTCCTTTCCTTTCTCCTGCAACTCCTCTGTAATTATCCCCATTTCTTTGTTTTCGTTCCCTATTTTTCCTGTTGTCCGTGTGACTGTGTGCTGTAAGGTATGTTGTGTATGAGCCTCATGCATCATGGTAGTGCTGTTGTTGAGCCACAGTATAATTTTGAAATTGCTTGGAGAGAGGAACTAAAGAAGCAAAGAGGTCAACAGAGACCCAATAGAGATTACATTTTTAATGATGCAATTTTGCTTGTGAAAAAAAATAATTTTGGGTTCATTAGTGCTTTGCCAGCCAGCACAGTATTAATCAGTTTATATCACTTAGCAAGCACTTCTTAACCGAAGCCCAGTTTATCACATTCACTCCTTGAGAATCTAATAAACGTATTGCATAAACACGTGGCAAACACAAACGCACCTAGGGACTTACGTTCACATAAACCTTACGTTGAGTACAGTGATGCCCATATCTCAACAGAACCATGTTCACTACCTGCCTGTTATTAACCCTTACACTTGCTGCCTCTGGGAAACTGCAGGTATAGTCTGCAGGTGTATTCTGGTGCGATGGGAAAAGTTGAAAGAGAAGAATTGAATGAGATGGAGAATAATTGTGAGTATAAAAAAAATAAGATCCGCTGTGAAAACTTATAAAAGACAAAGCTGATGTTTTTTGATATCCCAGCAGGATGATAATGTGCAACATAATTAGAATATTACTCCATTTTGTAGACAGTGAAATTGATGACAGCAGCCTATTATAGAAAATAAAACTAGGACAAAGGTAACAACTCTCCTCTTGTTTTTTGTATCCTAACAAGGTCAGTGCATGTGCCAGGGTGAAAATATTAGTTCTTTAAATGTTCAGTGATTTTGGTTTCCTGCTCTTTTAAGACAGCACATTAAAGTGATCACTAAAAAGAATATAGAAATGACAAACTAAATGATAAAGTGTGCTTATGAAAGTGCACTTTGGCCGACACCAGGTAAATAAACAGCAAACCTACAACGTTTGTGGAGAACTGAACCTAAACATGGTGCAGTACAGCAGCAAAACAATAACTCGGACGATGAACAGTTTCATCGTTAATATACAGTAAGTATTTAACAGCAATACATCCCTGCTGCATTCACTTTGATGGGATGATGGATACAACCATAAGTGGCCGAATCTAAGAGGCTGAATGCTGAAATGATCTTGTCCACACAGCCCCACACCCCTACGGAGATCATGACTTGCTGTGATAGCAAAACCTAAGCAAGCCTTTTTGGATCAGGTTCTGTGATGATGATGAAGCTGAAGTGTGTGTATAAGAGTCTTCTGTTTTCCACACACGAAGGAGAGATTGTTTTAAAGTGACAGCATGCAGTATACCATACAGGTGGACAGAAAGTCAGGGCTGCTGCAGTGTGACGCATGGCCGAGCGAGCAGTGATTCTGTGTTGTGAATAATGATGGATGGAGTGATCAAGTGAGGTTTACGGAGTGTGTTCTACATGAACTAATTCACAGCTCACATGCTGGACTGACAGTACAGTGCATGAAGAAGCTGCATCCATTTCTCCAAGTGCTGTTCAGAGTGTAGATTTAGGAGAGTTATTCAGTAGTTATCCAGAAAGGTTTGCCACCTCAAACAACTGTTTCTTTTTCCTGCCACTGTATGCTGCCTGCTTTTGTTATAGCTCACTATGTCACTTACAGAAAGCATGCAGATATTGTACTGGTTGCATACGATTTTTCTATGAATCCAGAGATGTCTGTCTCAGTGTATTGTTGGTGGTTCCACATGCATGCATTGAAAAGTGTTTTGTTTGAATTGCTAAACCTACAAATGTATTCTAAATCCCACTGTAGTTCAGCGAAGGTCATCTTGTTACAATTCATTTAAGATTTGCTTCGTTTCATTAACCTTTATTTGTGTTGCAATCGAATCAAAGAGCCGAAGATGTGTGTCAATCCCTGAAGGGATTCAGTTGTCACACAGCAGGCAGGACACTGGGGCTGCACTGCGCTGCTTTGATTGGTGGTGCAGTCTAAATGTCAAACAGTCGCCTTGTCCTATTGTAACATGAAGTATTGTTCATTCATAATAGGAGATACAAACATACTCAATACATTCAAAGTTTGTGAACGTATGTTACATAGCTTTTGATTAGATAGGCCTGAACACAACAAACAAACAAAGAATACATTATGCGGCCTATGTTCAATATGCATGTTGTCAGAAAAATAATATCATGGTCTCAGCATAGAAGAAAAGAAACATTATCCTTTTATGTTATAAAAAGACTGCAAGGGTCTGAACTCTGCCATTGTGCCACCCTTTGCTCTTTGAAGGACTGCAGCTGCTTTTTCCTTCTCTTTCTCTCACCGTCTCTTATACTGATTTATCAAGCCTTAATTTGCCCCTGACAGGACATTTCCAACAGTCATTTTTATATGATTATTGAAGAACTCCCCTAAATAAGAAAGGTAGCTCATTTTATTTTTTGCTTTGTTTAGTGTCTTTTATTAGCACTATAAAACAATACAGTAATAACAACCATAAAACAGCAATAAGTAATAATAATATGCTGGAGACTCTGCAGGGCTCGTCTCTCCTCTGAGAGAGCCTGTGCTTGTATATTATGCGTTTTATGGTCCACGGCAGTTTTATGACATTTATTAAACTGTTCATTTTAACTGTGCGTGTACTTGTATGGTACAGTATGTGGGCATGTGTGTGTATCTGTACCTGTGTCCATGTTTATGGTATGTGTGTGTGCTTGTGCAGTCACGTCTGTAAAGCAGTAACTTAATGAAAATCCATCAGGGCATTGCTGGTCTGCTATTCTGTAGGATTTATTGATCGTGTCCCACACACTCCAGCTCCCTGACATCCACTCTGACGGCCAGACAATCTGCTGGCTCCGACTTTCCTCCCCACCCCATGCGTATATTTAATTAATTCTCTGCTGCACACGTGTGTGTGTGTGTGTGTTTGTCAGTACTATGTTGTGTTGGAAGTGAGTGTGTATGCTTGTAAAAAGGAGCGTTTGTCTCACTAAATTCTTTCTTGCTAATGTGCATGCATCTGTAAATGTGTGTGTTTACATATCTACATTGAAATAATAGTGTTGGTATGTCTGTGTGCAGTAGGGTTTGTGTGTGTGCGTCTATGAGTGTTTGCCTGTGTGTGTGTGTGTATGTGTGTATTTGGATGCGTTTCAGTGTGTGTTGAAGTTGTTCCAGTTTAGTTACAGCTTTACACATGATGAAAAGTCCCTAAACGATATCACAGCCTATCAGACTGAATATATTTGACACCTTGAAGGTAACTTCTGGTGTGTGCGAGTTTCAGTAGCGTGTCATTGGGGAAGAGGTAGTCTTAAATGAGGTTATTATTTATTTAAAAAGGCAAACATTACTATTTATATTTGTTTTCCTGGAAAAGTATTGAGGAAAATGTAGATCTAATTACTTGCAATCCATGCTTACCCCAAGATACAACAATTTTATGTTTCCTTCCCCAAAGTAAATAGTTCTTTCTGTCCTCCTGGATCAGGTATATAAAGCACCAATTATACTGTACGAGCACACGCCTTTAGAGCTATTCAGCTGAATTCTGGAGTCTTTACTCTGTCAGTTTGTAGGTAAGAGTAACGACAAACTTGCGTGATAAACTGCACCTGCTTCACAATGCGAGCCTTAGTCCTCTTCCATACAACCAACTGTGGTGAAATGTGATTATACAAGAGGAAACGACCATACAGTAAAACACAACATGTGATTAACAAGAGGAAACGACCATACAGTAAAACATGTTTTACGAGCATGTTATCCATCACTATATGTTTCTACCGCTAGAAGGAGATGGATGTTGTCATAATAGCCAGCTGAACATTATGAGATGTTCTCAGACCTGCAGGATGAAAGGCTGAAACTCACTCAGCGTGAGTCCATCTGACTTTTAGGTGAAAAGTGGATCTCTGTGTATCTTCCAGCAGTGTGCAGCTGAATCAGGTGCTTCCAAGGACAGAAAGCTTCAGTGGGCAGAAAAGACTGGAATACACAGATTGATTTATGAAATTGTTTAATAGTGCAAACAGACTACTAAGACTTCAGTGCAACTGTGTCATAGTAAAAATTGACAATACTGAATCAACATAGCATTAGTCTATAATTGTCTTTGATATGTTGAACATAATTCCAAATCTATTTAAAAGTGGATACATAGTCTGGAGTTACTAGATTTTAGCTGCCAGGATACGCCATCAGCAGTGCTTGTCGGATGGTCAAATAGCTTTGGAACTTGTATTTCTTTGTTCTTGCAGTGAACAGATCAGACTATTTCAGTTTATGATAATGGTGATAGTATTCACTCTCTAAGGAGAACTTTGCTCTTGTCTGAAAGTGGCTGTAGCAGGCTTCTTACCTACCTCTCATTTCTTAGACATGGCAGTATTTTTAGTGCTAGTCAAATGTTCTTAATGATTCCAGTAGTTCAGAGGAAATTTAGCAATACAGTTTTCTTCTTGGGCAGTTTGAATCTGAGCAAACTAATCTCACAAAACTGTAAAAATGTTCACTTCAAACTAGTAAAAACCTAATGTTTGGTAGGACTAACACCCAAAAGAAACATACAGGAGAAGGTTTTCAAATTCTTATACAATTTACAAATGTTTTTTGTTCATATTGCAACCATTGCCCTACTTACTGTGATCTATTTGATTAATTCTTTTCGGCACACATTCACTTTCTTGATATAGTATGCACCATGTTTCCCTTTCAATGACATCTTTTCATTTATTGAATTGTAATGGCTCAGTGCTGCATTAAGACATTCCTAGTGGACTGTCCCATCTCTTCATGTAATGACATGCTAGTTTGAAATGGTGCTTTTGTAATGTCACGGCTATGACCCAGATGAAAGAAATACCTATCTGTTTGAATAATTAATTAGAAGCCCGGTCTTATTGTCAGATAGTCATTGGATCAACTTTGTTTCCCTGCTATAGGCTGCTTTAATTAGACCACTTGAATGGGAGGTAATGTCAGGTGGTTTGATTGTATCTCCCACTATTATTCTCTGACTCACTGACTATAATGTAAACTATAGCCCCCATGAAATGGCATGATAGTGATGTAGCCTGTGCACCAAACAATTCCTAGTAAGACTTGTGATATGAGTGTTCTGCCTGTGTACAGTATGCTTTAAGGCTCCCATGCTAATGAAAAATACTCAGTAAGGTACTTTGAATCATTGTGTCTACCAACTAGTCTTAATTAATTATTACTAGAAAATACCCACAGTAAATCAAAAGGAACCAAGTTTGTAAGGATTTAAAATTTTACTAAGAAAAGCAAGTTATTATGCATGATTTATGTGTCCAAATGTTATTTTCAGGCATTTTATACAGTAGGTGATGTTGTTGAATGTGGATAATTGCTTTTGCAATTTAATCTTAGCATATGCTTTACCACATTGGTGTTGTTTTAACTGGGTTTTACCTGGTTTTCATTTATCGAAAGTAAATGGTGCCGTACAAGATGCTTAAGGCCAGAGAAGCCATTTGCAGAATTCTTGTTTTGTCAAACAAAATTAGTTTGTGATCTCAACTCAGTATGATTTCTTGAGACCACGACAAATGATAACAAGAAAAGAAGAAACAAGAAAAAAGAAAAAACAAGTCTGTGTTCGAATAAATGTGTGTGCATTCCTCCCTGTGTGCCTGTTTGTGTGTGAACATGCCTCAGTGTGCTGTGCGTGAATGCTTCTTGACGTGTGTGTGTGTGTGTGTGTGTGTGTGTGTGTGTGTTTGTGTGTTGACACATTAATCTCCTTTATTGATTGGAGTTTTAATTAGTGTATTTAATGACCCATCAGGATTATGGGAACATGCTGCAGATAGACAGAAACATGAACAGCATCACAACTGTCTCTCTTGTTATTGCTCAATAGTCTGTGTTATTTCTGTGTTGTTCGGCTTAAAAAACGTATATTGAATCATTGACGAAAAGAAGAAAATATTAAACTTTTAGCCTCGCCTTGCTTAAGGGCATCTTGGTCGTGGCTGTTGAGGGAGGTGAGATGCTCATTTCAGTTTCTCAACTGCATTTTCCCTGCTGCTTCAGGGATTTGAACCAACGGTCTTCAAGTGAAAAGACTTGGATACAGTATCTCTGAATTGGCTGCTGTCTCCACCTCCTTCTGTCCCTGGCCGACTCTCTGCAGCGCTGAGTCTCATCACAGAGGAACAAATCAACCTTGTGTTCCCCTTTACACCAACAGAGATGCTGCTCAGGTGGCAACAGTAGGCAGACAGACTTTTGGACGTTGGACAAAAATTTTTGCTGAGTTTTATTTCACGGCCTGGCGTAATTCCCTGTCTCTCCTCTTAATTTGTAAATTTTAATCACGCGCAATGCAAAGTCATCACTGTAAGCGGCTGAAGCTTCAGTCTGTATTAATGCGATGGCTTTTCTCCCTGCAAGGAGTCTTCTGGTGAGTGTGCATGTGTTTGGCTGAGAGTGAATCTACAAATGTACGTCTAAAGATGGACCTTTGACATACATACAGTATGTCCTCTTCATCATCATTTTTTACAATAGCCTGAGAGTTTATTATTTTGTCAGCAGCTTGTTAATTCCTCATTTGGTTGCAGGGAACTTCAGGCAGAAAGACACACTAATCCCTATTAAAACTGGATTAGTGTTTTTCTGAGTCTGGTAATGGTGGATGCTGCAAGCGGCATCCTTCATTTGAATACAATGTGGCTGTAATTTTCAAAAGCATGTAAACTACAAAATGCAGAACAACCTATGTGTTCAGCCAACAAATAACAGTTAAATGCAGACTAATTTGCCCTGACACGTAAAGTCATACTACTTTTGTGTTTTTGTCATCCAGCAGATTGTCTGAACAGCTGCTCGTGTAAGTAGAAGTGCAGATCAGTATGTCTTCCATGCAGGCTGGGAGCTTTATCCTGTACAAAAGAGTCTCTGGAGTTATACATGTAACTCAGAAAAACTACATTACAGGACCTTCCCCAGTAAAATGAATCCAGGCTGAATAGTGATATAAATCCTCACTACAAAATGCAAGGTCATGAAATCTCTCTTACACTGGAGTACTCGCAAATATGTAACGTGTAGTGTGCACACATCCATTAGTAGTACATTTTTATAGGCACAAAAACTATTATGCACACACACTCACAGTGAGTTATGTCTCAAGTCAAATGGTCAGACAAATTAACCCGTTTTCTTACCTGAGACCTGAAGCGAAACTGTGTGTGTGTATTTGTGCCCACATATATCTGTGTATATGGTATCTATAAACACATGGTAGGTTTATTCATGCCACATACAGTATGTGCCTTTAAATGCCTTTCCTGTCTGGTACAGATACATGTAATATGGACAAGCCCTGAAAAACAAGAACAATAACAGCAACCACAAAAAGATTCTTCTCTGTAAATATATGATGATATGATGGTTTTCCTTGTAATGATGCTGAGAACGTGTGATGAACTTTCAAATGCAGGATTTGTGAGTAGATGATATTTGTGACGATGGTTTATACGTCACCCCATGTAATGTTTTTAATTAATACAGTATATTGTAATTGTATCAGTTGTGGTACATTTACTGCAGTTGGAGACCAGAGGCTCACTGGCATCTAGCATCATTTGTTTATTAAATAATTTGTGTTACGTGGTTGGTCGATGGCATTTTCAAGGTCTGTCTGTCTGTCCATCCTTCTTTCCTCTCTCCTTTTGGGAAGCAAGCCCAATTCAGCAGAAATCCAAAGGGGCATTTTTACTATAATTATGATAATGGTACAGAATCTCATAATGCTTAATTCAGGATTGCATTACAGCTGTACGGCCTTCAAGCTGTATGTGTATGTGTATGTGTGTGTGTGTTTGTGTGTGGGTGCAGTCTTTGTTGAAGGAGAATCTGGGATCTTCTAAGAATCTCATTTGTTTTGTTTTGCCTCCAGGCTCTGAGTCATCTAGGTCCACAGTCAAGGTTTGGGCAAATTAGACCCGAGCTAGCTGTTCTTACACACTATGAAGGATGCATTGATTATTTTTTTCTTTCTCAAATAAAGAACACCAAACAATGCTGTAATATTCTGAAGCAGCGTTTTGTTGAGCACTCG
This sequence comes from Maccullochella peelii, assembly GCA_002120245.1. Taxonomy (NCBI): domain Eukaryota; kingdom Metazoa; phylum Chordata; class Actinopteri; order Centrarchiformes; family Percichthyidae; genus Maccullochella; species Maccullochella peelii. Next base: position 123,072 of record LKNJ01000681.1, read on the forward strand.
TGAGCCCCTGTAGATGTATCCACTTGCTGCTGGTGTTTTGCAATATTAACAAGTTCAAAAGAAAAATCATGATTCTTGGCCTCCTTGTGCGACTGTCATTTTTAAGGAGTAACCCTCAAGCCACACTCCACTGCGTGTGCTATAACTTCCATATCTTTGATCTCAACAGAAATGTGTGTGTGTGTGTGTGTGTGTGTGTGTGTGTGTGTGTGTGTGTGAAACAAAAGCTGTCTGTGCAGCAACAAAAATAAGTTTCAGTTCTTTTAAAACAAAACTGGGAGGAAAAAAGTTTCTTCCACCACTTCTCCTTTGTCAAAATTTCCTTCACAGTCTGTCCTTACACTATATACATCAAGTACATAGTGTTTGGCAATTGTTTGAAATGCGGCGGATTCCCTTCAGCACCTCTGAAAATTGATTTGTGTGAGAGGCAGGTGGGGCACAGCTTGAGGATGATGGATAGCAGTTGGGTTCTATCGCAGCAACAAAGAGCGGAAGGAAAAATAACAGGATAAAAGATGACATAATTACCCGACCGTCTGCCAAAAAAAGATTCTGTAGTGTTATGGATCTTGGTTTGTGGAAATTGCTTGTCCTTTCTCAGATGTACTGGGTTTACGTAGCATTGGAAACCAGTCTGTCTCGGTTGCTGCACAGCAAGGCCACTTGACAACAAATACATCAGAGACTTTGGCAGAATGATTCAGGCCTGAAATGTGATGATCTGTTGCCCACGCAGCCACTCTGAGTCACTGCAGGCACATATGGGGTTGTGCTTGGTTGTGTCCTTCTGTAATTCTTATCCACTATACATACTGTACATATACATCCATACATGACTGTATCTGAATTGTCTTAAACACATGTTTAAACATCCACTCAGCCTCTCATCGGTGCCTGCACTACGTGAACACCATTACACGTGTACGACTACATGCCTAGCTTGTCTCTGTGAGCTTGAAGCTAATTGTGTGTAATTTGCATTTTGAGTACCTAACTTCATGCAAATTTGCCTCAGGGGAAAAATCAAGAGGTATGCGTATATTTTACATAACAAGGGGACCACCAGGATAGCAGTCCTGTTCTAACAGAGCAGAAAGGATGAAAGTAGCTACATAATGATCCATTATAACTCCCGGTGGTATGTTTTTGCTGTGGGGGTAGTACACTGTAGATTCTGTATTATGTTCCTATATAGAGAGAGAGATAAATTATCTACCTCTGCAATGGACAGTAAAATTTCAGCAGGTCATCAGAGAAAGTAACAATGATTTTGTTAGCATTCAAGTACTACAGCTCCTGTGAGTCTCCCATGTGAACGCCATCAAAACTTCATCAGACCCATAGCTCATGAATGCTAACAAAATAATTGTTTTACGTTTGTTAAAATACTGAGGTTTTCAGATATCACAGTAGAGGACTGGGCATACGGACAGAACCTCAGTATAGTGTTTAAAATGTTTAAAAACCGATAAAAGAAAAACTGTTATTGTTTCATTGTGATAGCAGGAGATGTTGAGCTCTCTTATTCTTGAGAAACAAGACTAAAAGAGACCCGTATGTCTCATCACATGTGTGTTAATGTTTCATTTCTACACGCTGCATTCAGCCATTCACTCGCCGCATACAGCAATGCAGATTTGCATGATCCAGTGCTGAATCAAACATGCAAGCACACATGTGCACACAGGCACCACCACAAATCTCTCCATACTCACAATTACTGCTCTCGTCACAGTATATATTGCAGCTGCAACTGGGAAGGTGTCAAAAGAGTGACTGGCTGAAAGTGGGCTTCCTACTGGTCCCATTGGCGGTGTTATCTCGCCTCGTTTGCTAGGTGACAGCTTTTATATTACTCCCATACACAGGCTGCTGCATTACTCTGCCTGTACGTAGGCTTTGAGAGCTGCCCCCACCCACTCAGTGCTCAGGTTTTGATAGGCATGAAATAGCCCCACTGCTGAGAATTGCTCCTTAGTTCATAGAAACAGTTTAGCTCAAACAAAGGCACAGGTGCACAGGTACAGACATATAAAGGCGCAACATGCAAGCAGGTACAAGTGCATGTATAGCTAAGCATGTGAACCCACTATATACTAAAATGTATTCATGCATTTGTATATGCATGGCTGCATAGGCACATTCACACAACCGCACGCACATACAGTCTGCTTTCTTTTCAGAAGAGACTTTTCAAGAATGATGAGATTTTAGCATGAATTTGTTTTTCTATGGAACTTTATGGGAAGTGTCTTTGAAGAAATGGGCTAAAGGTGAATGAATGTGCTCTGGGGCTACAGCCTGCAGGATATGACAGCACATGAGATAACATGGTGGATGTGAGGAGGGACAGTTTCCCCTGTGTTGAAGAACCTAAAACATAAGAGTCGAGTGATTCTATGTTTTTCTTATTGTCAACAAATCAAAAGACCAAAACCAACAATGAATTAGTCAATTTCTCAATGCTTTCTTTCCTACTCTGTCCATTTGTTCAACAGCTGGGCACTGTAGTTTGTAGGGAACGTTACTCAAACAGAAGTAAACAGTGGATTTGTTGGGGACTATTTTCAGTTGCGTATTAATACACATTTGTGCTCTACTGAGTATTTTGATGGTGAATGTACGATTGAATCATAATAAACTACGGTGCCCAGGTTCAACACCCAGTGCAACAGTGTGGCTCCTTGATGACTGTTCATTGTTGTTTTTGTTGGTTTTCATAGGATTTGTTGACAATAAGAAACATACAGAATATGTCTGTATGCTTTTATTAGATGGAAAGAACTTCCTCATGTTAGATTGACCTGAAGCAGCTTCTGTTCAATCTCTCTCACCGTTGCCAAGTAAGTGATTGTTGTTCTGGGTAACGACAGGTACATCAGACTTGGAGAGGGAGGAGGGAGCGGATTGGTCTTTAGCTGATTCTAGAATGTTCATCCACATGACGCAGTTGCTGTAGTAACACCTCATCTATCTTTATCTTTTTTGCAGGTTCAAGTGTTAGATCTTGCAGATGTTATCTATCTATATCTCAGAGTTCATACTGAGCTTGAGTGTGATGAATTGATTTTCTCTCTCACTTGGGGAGCTGAAGGCAACTTCATCACTCTCATTTTTCACCCCTAATTGTAATTAAATCTTTATTTGGATTGGTACGTCATTAATCACCAAACACAAACTTATCAGTTTCCCTCTGGAACAAGTGCTTTTTCTGATCTGCGGCTCGCTGGTGCAAATTATCAGCGTCTTGCTTGCTCTGTCTTTTTTCACCCTTTGGTTCTTTTTACTTTTCTTTTCAGCCTTTCCCTTCATTTTATTTTACAAATCTGGCTGACATATTTGCATTAAAGCTTGCACAACTTGACAGTTGTGACATTTCATCTGCGATTACAGAGTTTTCAGTTTTCTCATCTGAATTTTATTGATATGGGTGAATAGTTGATTTCTCAGCAGATCTGTTTTGGCTTTTTAGTTATTTTTTTAATCAATCATCACAACTATCTCCCCCTCTTAATTACTCAGTCAATTAAATATGGAGAGATAATTAGTCCACACAACATGATAATTATCTACAGATGGCTCTCTTTTCCTCTGAAGTGAAGTCATTAACATTGCAGCCTTTTACCAATAGAAGATTTTACCCAAATATATAATTACAACTTGCTATTACTAATTATGAATGTGTATTTCAAGTTTTCTCTCCCCAGATTCATTTTATTCCCTCTGGCAATGTAAACTCAGCAAAGATGTGTCGAGGAGTTGGAGGAATCTGAGGTTGAAGAAGTTTTCGAAGGACACAGTAAAAAAAAACAAGTCAGCAGCAGCTATGAGACAAAAAATGAAGGAGCTTTAATTTTGAAAGCAGCTCATATTTCTCTAAGTTTTTCTGCCAAACTGCTTCGTAAATCAGGCACTTTGACAGACCTTCACAGTTGAATATGTGATGGATGTGCGCAGTAGAAGGGTTGCAGAGAGTTTTCATGTTTAAAAGATGATGGCATGCAAGGGGGAGATAAAACGAGAGAGTGAGAGGATGGTGAGAGTCTTGGTCTCTGTGAGAGGAGGAGAGGGATGCACACATGCTTAATGGTTACTGCAATGTCAGTATATTCTTTTGAATGATACGTGAAACTGCACGTTTTCAGTTTTTGTAGCTCAAACCAAGTACAGTCAATATAATTTGAATGTTGGCAGGGGATTTTCTAGACTGGTAAAAAGCTTTCAAATAAACAATAATACGTATTTGATTATGAAATTGAATTAACTGAGCTGGAGTGAGAGGGGAAGACGCAGGCAGGACAGACACAGCCACTTACTGCCCCTACATTTCAGTTTAATGTAAAGCACATTGAGTTTATCTGTACTGAAATGTCCTCTATAAATAAAATTGCCTTGCCTACTGTAGCCAGAAGTACAGATAGACAAAAATTGTAATGGAGGGACTAAGACAGATACGAGTACAAAGCAGAGATCATTATGACTCACAAGGTTGATTGTTATGAAGTGCAGAGAAAATTACACGTGTGATAGAGTTGGATTTGAGCTGTGCAGTATATGGTTAGGAGACTTTTATAACTTGAGGAAGATGACGGACAGCGAGTAGGAGATAAAGTAACAGAAATGACGAGGACAATAAAAGAGGATGAAGAGGGAGCCAGAAGAAAGAAGACAGAGAAACACTTGTAGAGGCTGAGACAGACAGAAAGACAGAGAGGGAGGGTCTAACAATGGTAAATAGAGTTATGAGGACAGTGGTGAAAGAAGCATGAGGCACAGCGAGGTAACTGAAGTGTCACCATAAGCGAGCAATGTGATGCCAGAATTTGGGTGATTACTGTAACATTGTAACCTACTTTATCTGGAGCTCAGGTGGCCTCGGGCATGCACCCCTGCCTCCTCCTTGTCCTCTTTCTCCCCATCTCATTCACTCTGTCTGAGAGACAGACACACACACACACACACACACACACACACACACACACACACACACACACACACACACACACACACACACAAACAAACTCACAGACACACAAACTCACAGACTGTTTTACACTCGATGGAGAAGTGTGTCAGGCGGTCTCTTGTGGCCCGTAACTGTTTTTCCGTATCGTAAACAGCAATTCAGTGTTCATTTTCAAATTGGTCACAAAAGTGAAACCAATCCCTCTGGAAGGCATCCACGAAATCGTTAAAGGGAAAGTACACCCAGAAATAAAACACTGGCCAACACTGACCATACTTACAATGGCAGCCAAGTAGTAAATTATATCTGTACTGTGTTTTCATCAAAAATAATAAGTTTCCTGGGTGTTATTCTTTTAGAGATGACCAATTACTGTAAAGTATAAAACTTAATTATATAGCATTTTTCAAAACCTTACAAAGTGCTTCAAACAAAAAAGTAAAAAGAAAGGAACTATATGCAACATTGTTAAAAGCAATCTACTGAAAGGATCAGGGAAGTGTCAATAAAATGACTTCTGAGATCAGAACGTTGAATTTTGAATCATAACCAAGATGCCAAGATGTGACATTCTCACTCTCATTGTGTTTTCATCGCCACACCTACACAGCAGCTCTTATCCCACCGTCTCACTTGTGAAGTATGTATTACAGTGAATCAGTTTAGTGCAAATAATTAACATAAATTGACCAGTCACTGTCTTGTAAAGTGCCGCAATCAACAAACGTTTCAGTTGTTACTCTCATGATGAGCTTAATACATGAGGAATTCAACAATTTGTCACCTCAACTCTTAATAGTATTAACAAAAAGCCTTTTTTGCGTTCTTGGCCAATTACACCCAACTGTCCAGTTAAAACCAATCTTGTTTAAAATGCAGACTCGAAGCCTAACCTATTTTTTCTTTTCTCCCTCCGCTACTATAGTGGAGGAGCTAATGGGCGAATCAGTGACAGATCTGTGATGATGACTGTTGACATGCAGGAAAGAGAGAGAGAGACAGTGTTTTGGCAGATGAAGAGGGAGGATAATATTGCCATAATACCGGGGGTATTGGAGAAAGTCATTACTGTCCATCATTAGGCAAACTAAGGCGTGTTTAAGTGGAGATGAATAACCTCATTGATGGGGAAGGCTTGTTATGGTAGATCCGCTATGGGGGATTCATATTTCAATAAATATTTGATGGGCGAGGACGGCTGTTTTAGTGTGTGTGTGTGTGTGTGTGTGTGTGTGTGTGTGTTTAGAGGTGGGGGTTTGGTTATTTATATGTGTGGCTATAAGCGTTTGCATATCTATGAAGAGCCATTTGAAAGGGGTTTTAAATGAGGGAGAAGATCACTTTCTCACTCCATCTCCCAAGTGGGGAAATCTTATTTTCTTTTTCTCTGCATCATTCTCTCCATCTCATCTATTATCCTCTTCACTGCCGTTCTTTCATCCATCTCGCAATCTATCCCCATGAAAGCTGAATGAGGGGATGTATTGTGTGGGCTCAGCAGTACCAAGGCCAGCCAAGCTCATCGGAGAAAAGTTATTTATTCCTTTATAACTTCTGTCAACATGGGAGAGGAAAGTCGAACAGTGAGCAAAAGAAAGTATATCCAGCTGTAAATGCCCAGTAGCCTCTTCCCTCTCCTCCCTGTTATAGCACAATAAGCAGTTAATTCGTGTAAGTTTTCAGCTACACTGACGAGTTAAATTTATTTTGTGAATCTGCTCTTTTTGTTTTAGGAGGGGTAACCAGTCATGTGATTCATAACGTCTGGTTCATTAATGTGGAGGACAACTTAACAGTTAGTCCACATACTGTAGTGTTAAGGCCATGTGCCACAACTTGGGCCATGAAAACTGCTCCATCACAAACATAACCTCCCATCACTCCATTTGCAACAAAAGTACTCTTTCTAAATAGACTGTTGCAGGTTTTTTTTTGCTTTGTTAGGTGATCTGTCTGTGCTCTGCTCTGGCTCCAGCCAGGCTTTTCTTTTTAGACCTGAAATAGAGGTCGACTGGATCGTCATCCTTCATAGTCATGGCCGGGGAACAGCGACATCATCATTAATTTCTAGTGGGGCATCCACTGCCTGACTCAGCGCCTCCAGCCTCCATGATCTAAATTGCCCTGACTATAGGCAGACCTTTACTCGAAACTTTTTAAAATATCGTCATCTGTTTTGGCTAAGAAAAGCAACATAACCTTACATAACTTTTCATTCATACTTTTCTCAACCTGCTCATTCCTGTTCAGAGTCACTGGGAGGGCTGGAGCCTGGTCCTGCAGATATTTGGTGAAATACAAGAAGATTTTCAGCCGGCACATTCATTCCTGTGAACAGTTAACTGCTTACTGTTCGACTTGCCTTTATATAGGACCTAGACTGCGGAAGGAAATCAGGGCCTTCTGGGGAAACCCATATAAAGTCCACAAAGAAATAACCACTTTAGAAATCAAAGCCAGAACCATGATGTCAATAGGTAACCATATTCATACATAAATCATCTCTTGCTGCTGTTTCTGCTGAGTAAAAGTAACTGCTGTTACTTGTTGTTCAAGAGCACCTTGTCCAAACTGTTCAGTGTCCTTTGTGGATGTTTGTTACAGAAGATCTAGTGCATCATCCAAAATTGATTTTCAGAGGGTGGCTTGATTTTTATGCCCAATTAACAATTCTGGTATTGAAGCATGCAGAGGTGACGTGTCAGCAATGGGCAACTAAAGTGGTTTTGACAGGTGAGTAAAAATGAAAGATTGCTGACAGCTGTGAATAATGTACTCTTCAATAACAAGGCTGAGCCTGTAAATCTGATGCTTTTAATGACGCCGTGCATGTGTTTTTAGTACAAGAGACGGAGAGACTTGAACTGTGAGTGAGGAATTCAAAATCATTTATTTTATAATAGAGTTGGCAAAGGTTTTAAAAGTGAATGGATCTGTGCATTTCCATTGTTTTATGTTGATGGCAGAACAGCATCTACAGGGACTTGCAATGAGTGACCTGAGGGATTAGGTGTTCAAAGGTTTGCCAATGTTTGCTTCAGCAAGACACATAGATGTGATGAACAAAACTTTTTGTTCCCCAAGGAATTAATCTGGGGTTTTTTGGTAACAACATGTACTGTACCCCACGAATATGATCTTTAGTTTTGCATTTTAAATGTTCTGATAAAGATTACATTTTCTCCATTGTGTGCGTCCTGCTTCACTTGCTTTATGAGTTGTACAAACCTTAACTGTGACATAAGTATGTCTGCAATCACCCGTTTTTATTCAAGGTGTACACGGTGTGAAGCACAGAAGTTTTTCTTGTACTCGCCACTTCTTAAAGTGAGATAAAAATAGCAAGTTTTGCAATAAAAATGATGACGTGGATTTTAATTTGAGATCAATTCTCAAGTATCCTCTCTGAATAAGGTTCCTGAGCAAAAGTCGAAAAGTGCCGACATAACATATTCTAAACTCCTCTCCCAGGAAAACTGTGCCACTTGTACCGCCTACAAGATGATGAATTGGAGGAGTGGTTTTAGCTTTGCACCTGCTCAAAACTCGGAAGTCTGTTTTAAAACTGTGTGTGTGTGTGTGTCTGTGTCTGTCCTGTATCATCAGTTTAGGCATCAGTCCATGGACTCTCACAGGAATCTGACATGACAGGACTATAACTGTTCCTCAAGCTTGATTGGACATGGCAGGGATCTGCCAGTCTAGCCAGAGTACTGGAACAGACAGGAAGGACAACCAGTGCTGTAGAACTGTAATCTGAGAGTGAAACTGTTCCTTTCCCATTGTCAAGTCAAGCATCTTTCAGCTCATTGTTTTGGTTTTACGGCCCGCAACTTGACTGTTTTGGTTCGCTTTCACCGCTGTCATCAGCATCACTTTCAGGTGGCTGTTTTTAGCGAAAAGCTCTGTTAACCCGCTGTTAACACGACCTGTCCAGCACCAAACGACAGACAGACAATGTTAACTAGCTAGTGAACATAATTCAACATAAGCATTTAGCCGCTAAAGAGACATATTTCCTTCAGGAGTTGGTGGAGACCAAAAACTGAGCTAAAAGGAGAGTTCCTATTAGACTTATATTTACCAGATGGCAAAACATTCGATTCCAAATGAATAATAATGTCGCCATATTAAGTTAAATGGATGAATGTAACAGACATGGTAACAATAATAATAGTAACAGCAGCAGCAGCAACAATAATACTAGTAATAGATATAATTATTAGTTATTTATTAATTCCACAGGACGTCTTCATCTGAACAGGGTAACAGTGCAATGACTTGAGCCTGTGCAAGCATGTGCTTGATTTTGTAGGTTAATGAGTTTGCAAAGGCAGGTGTGGGTTTATAGAAGGACAGACTAATTACTGTATATAACCAGGGATGCGTGTATATACTGTACACACCAAGCTAATAAGATGTGTTCAGTTTCTATAGTACACACAAGCACACACACACACCCAAATGCAAACACACTTCATCTCCACCCTGCAGTATACAAGTTGTCATTTTCTTTTTCATTCATATTTTTCACTACTGAATGCGTTGTTTTTTCAGTTGTGTCCGATCAGTGTGTTCTTCCTCTTCCTCCTGTTTCTCTCTCCGTCATTCTGTTTTGGGGTGTTTGTTCCTCTCCCTGCTGACTGGACAGTAACATCAAAGGGCAGATGATCATTTCATTCCACTCTGAGGCTTCCTCCCACATGCGCGCACACACACACACACACACACACACACACACACACACACACACACACACACACACACACCTATTTAGACATGGTGGGAGGTTGACCGTGTCAGAGTATCTACCTGGAGGTCCGGGAGAGTGAAATTCAATTTCCCTGTCGTGGAGAAATCAGAAGCACTGTCAAGCTGTCATGTGATTATCTGAAGCAAAGCCACATCCAGCCTCTTGTTAAAATGAAAAGCCTGTTTGGCATCATGTTGCATACACTTTTCATCAACTACAGATCGAACAACAAAATACACCTTTTAATATGATTAAGGTATAGTTTGTAATGGGTTAGATTAATAGCTGATTATTGATCTTTTGATATCGTCCACATGTCACTGAACATGGTCCAGGGTTTTGCAGAATCATCAATACTGATCTTCTATTTGGATTATAAAATCCTTTACCTTATTTGGTTAAATATGTGTGTGTACATGTACAAGAGATCTGATTCCTTTTCTTTCTGTTTTTGCAGGAACCTTGGAAAATCAGGACTCAGAGTATCTTGCTTAGGACTGGGTGAGTAGACTCTGCTCTCTGCTTCACTACCTACAATGCATTTCTCCACCAGGCCTCAACAGGAATAGGAATCAACAACACAAATTACACAGACTGAACGAATAATATGACAACAAAAACAAAGACTATCTGTTTCTATTGTATTCTGTAGAATATATGTAGTGATAGTTGAGTCATTTTCACACTTAATTAAGTCACTTGTTAACATTTGGCTAAAGTAAAAGAAACAACATTACAGTCAGGATTGGGCTGGGAATCGAACTATTATAAGTTCAGCCTGTTTTCTTATTAAAGTACAACTCCCCTACATCCTAGTTCAAATGGTAACACACACACACACACACACCAGCTTACTTTCTGATCAGGTGGTATACTTCAAACAGAGGTTTTTGTATTTGTGTGCCATATCAATGTGGGTTGCTGGTAAAAAGTCTTCACTTCTCATACAAGAGAGTCAAAGCCACCCCCAACTCAGCTTCAATATTTAGCATGAGAGTGGGAAGAAGACACACACACACACACACACACACACACACACACACACACACGCACAGCATACCTATTTCTGTCACCATGGAGAGCTCTCAAACAACAACAGAGGAGTGTGTGTGTGTGTGTGTGTGTGTGTGTGTGTGTGTATTGCTTCTCTCTTGTTCTCGTCCACAAAAAATATTAGCCCTATGTTCTCCATCATTGGGAGAAGTCCTGGATCGGACACGGACAGAGTTGGACAAATAAAACGCAACAGAAGCCAAGAGGATGGACGCTACTATACACACATCCAGACAAACATTCTAGTGACAGTATAGATACACTGGATCAAGGCCTGTAAGATTATAAAGGTTGATACAGTTTCACCATTGTACAGGAAAAATATTATTGTGATTAAAACACAAGTTTTACTGTAAAGCCTCTAAAAACTGTCAAAGTGAACCTACAGGACTATTACTTGAAAGTGAACAAATCCAATATCTTTATTTATTAGCTGGACATTTTTTTGTTGTTGGATTGTTTCTGTGCCAATGTTTATTCATCAGTCAGACCAAACCTAAGATGTTAACTTGCTGTAGGGAAAGGATGACTTTTTCTGCTTTGTTTGTATGTTTTGTGACTTGAGTAACTGTTTTTCATTGATTGAAAGGATTTTGATTGGCTGACCAACTCCTCAGAATCATCTTGATTACAGGAAAATTAAACAAAATTTGGTGAAATATATCTGACAAGGACTGACTGATAAACATTTACTGAACAGTGCTGATTTACTGAATCATTTAGTGTTGTAATGTAGGAACTCATTCTGTTATGAGGTAAAAGTGAAATTTAAATCATAATATATTTTAATCTTATTTCTAACAATATTCTACAATATATTTCAAATTTGATTTGCTAGAAATTCAGTTATTCAGGCTCTTTTAGTCTGAGTCGTATCGAAGCACGAAGATTTTAGATTCCCAGCTTGACTTTCGACCGGAATACTTAAACACAGCATGAGATATGTGGTTAATGTATACATGATATCAGAGTCCAGTTTTTGAAGTTTTAGAGAAAACTTAAATCATTACCAACTCACTTTCAGAGGAACTGAAATATTTATTAATTTCAATTATAGTAGCTGCACTCTAATATAATTTATAAATAAGTCATATATCTTCTCCGGAGTCCACTCCACACCCATTAAATCCTACTTAGTAAGGAAATTAGAATTTGTTTAAAAGCAAAACATTGCTCAACATCAGTAGAATCAAAATGCAAAAACATGAATCAGATGATAAATATTGCAGAGATTCTGTGTTTGGCTCAAACAAGGTAACTGAAGTGGTTTGGGCACAACAGACTACTTACTTAATTCCACACTTTTACACACATTTGTACAGAATTGTTTTCACGTTGATTAATTTCATTGCATAAACCCAAGTTTGAAAAATCATGACTTTAAAGTACAACATGTCAAGAGGTGCTGTTAGTAGTACTTCAGTACCAGACCTGCTGGATACTCTGGATCAGGTGAAACACCTTCCTCACCATTCTCCCTCCTTGAGGGCTCAGCTCAGCCACCATCCACTAAATGGGATCAAAACTTCTGGTTCTCTTGGGACATGAGCTCTTAAGCCAGCTTAGAGAGGCTGACCTTCACCAGGACGTTCTGTGTCCACAAACAGACGATGCTTCACACAGTTTTAAGGCACAGGGGTTTTGGTCAGCAGTGGTAGAAGAGACGGGGGAATGATATCTTGCACAAGAAGATGATCATGTTTTCTGTACCTGCTTTAGTTTTGACATGCTCTCTAGTCCTGCTTTAGCCTGTTTTTGATTATTTGTCAACAAGCTGCCTCCTGGTCTTTTCAGTAACACCTGTGCATTTCCTCATAACTGCTACAAATTACCAAATCAACTCAAAGTCGTCCTTCTGCTGACTAAGCTTCCTCATATTTACCAAGGAGCTCTTGCTGATCTCATATAGAGGCCTCCCTCTTGCATGGATTTCAACTTGGCCTAGCCTGATTTAGTTTTCTCTGTTTCTCCCCTGTTTACCAGCTAAACTCAATAACCACATTTGGCACAAGACACCTACTGTTTTTAGCATCGTGAATCATGCATCATTTGTGATGCTTGACCATAAATGTGACCGAATAGCACAGTGGTAATGTTCAGTTTTTATTTCGACTTTGACAGGCCTGACCTGATTGACATTTCCCCTCCCCTCAAAAATATGTTTTGTTACTTCACTTGGATGCTTGAGCTTCACTGTGCAGAATGATGTGTGTGCAGAGTTTGACACTCGAAGGCTGTTTTCACATTAATCTGCTGAAGGGAGAAAGTTTCTCTGTGCTCACCTTTAATCTCAGTTTAACACATGGTCGTACGAGCAGGATTTGTGACATCACATCTAGTTTTGAAGCCAATCATGATCCAGTATGCAACTTAAACAAGTGTGATGTGGAAACTTGAAGCCTCCAGTAAACACACACTGAGACTGGACTTTTCAGTGAAGTAGGAGACATCTTGCGTCCATAACTTACATTTTTGAAACAAGTAATATTTGCTTATTCATAGTCTAGATTTTTCAATGAGTTAGAAGGAGTAAATGTAATTTTAAGATTTTTTGTTGAACATATTTATAGAAAAACCATATCAGACACACATTATTATTCAAAGCAGAGCATTTGTATTCGTCCTAAATACATGGACGGGATCTTTAATGTTGTAAGTTTAACTCATTAAAAAACATATTGTCTGCTCTTGTTGGGTGCTTAAAGTGACTGCAAAGGGCAAATGAGATGATTTGTCATTTGTGACATTTAACATTTAACACTCTTGCGTTGTAATATTCCTCGTTTTCACAGCACTTTATATGAGAGCTCGGATGCAAATGATCTTTCCGCACCAAGAATCTTTTAATCTAAAAGTGACTAAGCTGGCTAGGTACATTTGTGAAGCACCATAAAGGTGAACCAAAATGATTTGGTGTGGTGTCATTGGCAGATAACATCCAAAGAGGCTTTTTGATGCCATGTAGAACCTTTGTTTTTCAGGGTGTAATGTCTGGCTCTCAGGCCGTCTCTGAGCGCTGCTGCCCCAGGTGGTTCACGGTAGACTGAGAGTTCTGACTCAAACTGGCTGAGCTGCGCGGTGCAGAAAAGGTCAGCATAATGCCAGCTGCCTGCCACATGCTGCGCCCAGGGCGGACATGATGCTGGCAGGGGAGAGGAGGAAGAGAGAGGGCAAAGAGCAGGATGCTAAATGGTGTTTCACTGTTTAACTTGAAGGAACAGTGCCAAGATAGATGATAGGATGTTGTGTGTGTGTGTGTGTGT
>LKNJ01000682.1:0-98069 GCA_002120245.1 Maccullochella peelii
TGTACAAATTTAAGCTCACAGGACTCTGCACTGATATTGTCAGCCAGTTATAGAACATAAAGTAGCATCTTACACTTGTTTTCTGTGCCATCCATGTCCAGCATCAGCTTGTCGATCTTGCTCTGATCCACAACACTCACATCCTGGATTAGACATAACAAGTTACAATGTACATTTGGAAGCAAAAGAATGCACTGGTTTAATTCTAAGTCATTAGTTCAGAACAACACACCCCAATAGTGTTAGAATAATCACAGCATCTCAGAATTATACCACTGAAGCTTTGCCAATGCCACAGTTCATAGTTATTAATCATTTAATATCATTTTTATAAATGCCAATGTCAAAAAAACAATGAAGTCAATGTAAAATACCCAAAGACGGAACAACAAACAACATGTCAGTTTAATGCAGTGTCTTACCACTTGTTTTAAACTCGTACAGTTGGAGACTGTCAATACTGCTGCCAAAGTTACTAATATTTTTGTGTAATCATTTTCTGTTGAATTTTCAGGTTAGATAAATAATGAATTCAGGAAACTGATTTGTGAGGCTTTTGACACTAGCACATAGTAATATTAGTCAAACAATAAATGGTCCTACCTTGCTAACCAGTGCAGGTGCAATTGTTTTATTGATATGATCAACAGCTTTTGAGACACCTGCAAGGGACAAGCAGACCATGACTGACCCAGACAGAACAAGTCCATGCAGAGCAGGCGGGACAGATGATCACAGAGCCCTTCATCCAATCTTATGCAGATGTGTAAGTAATTCTGATGAGTAAAATATTATTTTGCCATCTATGATTGTCCTCTTTATTATTATTTCTTTCTTTTTAGATCTGTGAACATCTGTTTGTGCCTGCCAAGGTTAGTTTCCAAAGGCAAACCCATTCTTCATGCTGCTGTGTTTGTAAAAAGAGTCATCCTATTATTCCACACTTTATTTACCTGGTTACACAATGCAGGGGCCAAGAATTCATTTACATATTTAACTGCTCTTTTGACTCCTAACGGGAGGAAGAAAGATGGAGAAAGCGGAAATGAAGAAGGAAGAGATGAGGACAGAGAACAGAGTGTATAGCAGTGTTGAAATGACGTGAAGGACAGCAACGGAATAGAGGTAACCAGTAAGTTTAGAGGGGGAATCGATGCAAAGACGCCTTACCTTTGCCCATGTAGCGTGTTTTGTCATTGTCACGGAGCTCCAGAGCCTCATAGATGCCTGTGGAAGCACCACTGGGCACTGCAGCCCTGAAAAGACCTTGGAGACACAGAGTATGTTTTGCAATTGTCATTTCCTGAAGTGCTGTGTCATGTCCAGCAAGACGGCAAAGGACTGACTGCAGTATGATGAATGTTGAAATGTAATTTTACCGTATGAGCCATTACCATGACAATCAAAATGTCTGATTTTAAACTATGTGATTACTATGTGATTTTTATACAGAACAGAATCTGCATACATGAACATGTGTGATAGATCATTAAGTGCAGGAGGGGCGGATTTGTATTCAAGGAGCAACAGCAAGTAAAAGGCACTAGTCTGTGATGTGTAATAAGGGAAGACACGCTGCCGACTGAGCATGTGCAGTGCATCTGTGGAAACCACGCCCACACATAAGAGGATGGCCATTTTGGATACACCCAAGGGAAGATAAATTGGAGATGAGCAAAAATCTATTCAGTTTGCTCAGTGGAGCGGCAGGGATGGTGTGCATCTGAGGGGATTTAGGGCTCAGGACAGGAGGACAGGCCGCTGTCTAGGCCAGGAGTTCGGGCTTAACAAATCATCTGAATCAAGACATCACCTGGCTGCAGCCAGATGTAGTGCTATCACATTATATCTGCTTTATTAACAATGTATCTAGAGATTCATCCGTACTTTACTGAGATGGTCTTCACAGAGACAATGCATCAGCAAATTTACAAGTGCATATATAATTAAATACACTTCTATTTTGTAATAATAATCCCACCATGTAGATGATATAACAGTAACTCTAGATTAGCAGAGCTACTGAACTTACATCATTCTAACAACAAGCATAGGAGGTTTTCTAGTGTGCCTGTGACCGAGAGGCAAGCTGGTTACATAACACAGCAAAACACATTATAGTAACTATGACAGACATGCTCTGGGTGCAGCACACTCACTTTGGTCTATGCTGTTTATGATGCCAAAACAGGCCTGACTGACTTAAAAGGGAATCTTGTCAAAAAAAGAATAAAAAACGTACTATTTACAGTAAATTGGAGTACTTGGCAACCGTCCCGAACTGATGAAAAGACGACAGGGCTGCAGAATAGAGCAGTCGATTTCCAGCCAGTGTATTCAAGGCAGTAGTTGTTCCACTCACTTCCATGTCAGTGGTCATTCAGGTTACTTCATTAACATTCTCAGGACATTTCATTGGGTTGAGCTATTCCTTTGTTTTAGCTCTTAGAACAGAACAGCTCGCCTAAAAACTTCAATCACAGTCGGGCCATTAGTTAATTGAATAAATTGATCTCAGCCTTAGGCAGATGTGTCAAAACATAGCAGGGTTTAGATGTTTTATGCTCTGCAGCGTCTTTATATAATATAGGTAGATTTTATTTACCCGACATCTCTACCTTGCATGCAATATCAAGGATTCAAATGAACTCATACGTTTGCTAGAAGTACCAACTGTATAAGCTATCTGTACTCCCAAACAGGAACTGTTACAGTAACAGAGTGCTGTAGAGGCAGTGTGATATTACAGGAGCTATTTTCACACATCCACCATCTGATCCGATCCACCCTGGGCCTGGAGCTGGCAACAGTGTAGGGCAACAGAGCAGCCACACTGGTTTGACCATCCTAATCCATAACCTAACTAGTTTTCACTAGCTAGCTAATTGGGCAAGACACACAAAAATGTATAAAACCTTGCTTGATTACATACATTCAAATGACCTGTTAAATAAGCACTAAAGTTTGAGATATATATATATATATATATATATATAAAAAAAAATAAAATAAAAGCCATACAGTACCTTTCTTGGTGTACAGGTCAACCTCCACAGTGGGGTTGCCACGGGAGTCAAAAATCTCACGAGCGTGGATCTTCAGGATGGACATGGTTCTGGATCTGCAGATGAAGCAACAAGGAAGAGACATCAATACAAAGCTCTTTCACAGGTCAAGCAGACGGAGCGTTACACAGTTAGCGTGCACAGTCTGTTACTTACTGAATTAAAGCTTCCAGTCAAAACAGTGAGTTGGCAAAAACTGGAATGCTCAATGACACGCATGCAGCGTTTTATAGCCTTAATTTATAGCCTGAGTTTGGAGACAGAGCAATAAACCATCTAACAAATTCTCTAATTAAACATATATTAGCAGTGTACGCCACCTGAACCAACTGATGTGGGCTGGCCAGGATAGCAGAGATATTAGTCACAGAAAGGCGTGGGCGTGGCTTATGCAGCAAAAAAAAAAATAAAAAAAAAAATCTATGCACGTCATTCAGTTGGCTTAATATATCAGATTACAAAACTGAGTTGAGAGCACAACTGTCAAACAGTTACGTAAGAACTCTTGATAACAATGGTCACTATAAGCAACAATAAGTGAAAGGCACAATACATGTTTGGCTTCTTTTTGTCCAAGTTAGACTGTACAGATACTGGTTAAAGGCCTGAGCAGTGGTCTAATCTCATGGAGCCGTCGTTATCTCTCCAAAATTCCAGTAGCGGAGGTCAGAGAATGTTTTAAGCCAGACAGTTGGGGCCGCGACACCGGCTGCGCTATTGATTCTCATTTGTTTTATCTAACTTGCCCTGAATCCATGCACTAACTTGCTCATCTACCCACTCGGAATGCATGAGTGAACTTTGGGTACAGTCTGCAAAGCTCAGTTAGAGTGTGTGCCTACAGCAGAACCAATGGAAAAATCCTTTTTTTAAAAGTCTGTGTGGAAACTTGCCACTGCCTAAAGCCAAGAGGCAAAATCACCCAAACACACAGACCCTGTTCTTAGCTAAATGGAAATATTTTACAGTTTAATGGGGCTGGGTATTGAACCTTAATACTTTTGTGATACAGACAGAAATTTGTCCCTGGCACCAAGTACTGAAAACTGTCAAGTTGGCAAAGTTTGCATTGAATGTCTGGTTGGATTCATAAACATAGTTATTGATCAGATAGTCCCTAATTTAAATACTTTTTTTTTTTTTACCAAGTTTAGGCTGTTTTATCTAGGCAAAGTTCTTACAGGGCTGTTTGTGGTTAGACAACGTTTAAGAATTTGGGCTTCTTTTGTTAAAATGGATTTTATAGAAAAACATGTTAATATTTAACAAAGTAAGTTATCCAAAAAGGTACAAAATGAAACAAAGAAATTTCAACTGATAACCACCCCTACTAAACTTCACCATCCCTACTGAACTGGTAACAGAAACAGCAACATAAGCCCAAAATATATATATCTGAGATGAAACGATTAGTTGATTAACCCGTTAACCAACAACTATAATCCATTAATCACTTAAGCCATTTTTTAAGCTTCCAGCAATTGTGAGGAATCATATCCTCATGCAAGTGATTATCTTTTGAAATCATAAACTAAATATTTTTGGGTTTTGGACTGTTGGTTGCACAAATAAAGCTATTTGAAGACTGCTTCAGGAAATGTACGTGTATTATTATAAATTTTTGATATTTTAAAGACCAAACGATTAATTGATTCATGGAGAAAGTAATTGGCAGATTCATCAATAATGAAAATAACTGTTAGTTACAGCCCAAACATATAGTATATAAACTATATTTCTGTCATGGCTGTCTCGCAGGCACACTACAGTAAATGTCTATTCTTTTTTTGTTGTTTTTTTGCTGCCAGATCATTGCAAAAGTGGAGAGCAAGGAGGTAAGCTGGCAGCACAAAATGGCACCCACAGATAAATAAATAATTAAGGATTGATACCTGATATGTGTGTATGCATGTTAGTTTGGCTTAATCCTCAGTGAGGCTAGCAGTGAGCCATATCAGTGTATTAACAATCAGTTTAATAATAATAATAGGCCTACCTTTAAAACTGCAGTAATAGGCTTACAATCTAATAGCTGAGTGACTTGTTAAAAGTACAAGTATCTTCTGGAGGTTTGTTAAGTACAGTTTTGACTATCCATCACAAAAATGACACACTGAAGCCTGTGTAATCTTGCTACATACAGTAATTTTCCTACAACCGATGGACACACCCCCATGTCTGCTGCAAGCAACTGGTAGCTCACTCCCTGCCTGAGCCAACGTGTGTAGCCTATGACACTGTCCAACACACCATCACATCAGTAAAGGCTTTGAACAAAAAAAGACACTAATCGTTGGTTCTTTAACAAATGGAAGAGACTGCTGGAAGTTGGACTTGCAACTTGACGCCCTTTTACCCACACACGCTGCAGTTCTAAATGGAGTGACATCTCGCCAGCTGACGGCCTGGTTTAAAAATAGACGATGGGTTAAAAACTACTCCATCCTGCAAGCCACAAAAACATCAACTAAGGAATTAACCAGCGTTTATATACATCGGTAATAAACAATCAAAGTATCCGCAAACACAAGGACAAGACTTTGAGGTTATCGGCAAGGAGGTTGAACACCATGTAGGCTACACCTTATATATTCCTTATAAAAGAGGAAAGTAGATTATATTAATGTACAGAGTCTAAGAACAGGCCCTTTAAATCTTAATAGCTGTTGTCCAACCCAACATTTACCTATAAAAAGCAGAAATAACGGCGACAAAGTTACCTTTCCGGCCTAACTGTGTGCAAGGACGGTGCTGTTTCTCTCTCGTGCGGGCAGGCAGAGAAGGCGCTCGTGACGCTTTGGGCTCGATGATAAGTGGACGGAATCAGGAAGGAACAGGGAACGGAGCAACGCCATTGGCTGGGACTGGCCCACGAGGCAGACAAGTGCGAGGAGGGATGCACGTTCACCATGAGGAGTCAGACGGACTTCACATCCCAAATGAGGATGAAGAGGATGCGGATTTTTTATCTTAACGAAAGCATAACTTTTAATAAACATAAAATATACAGAGAGAGAGAGCAATAGTGTTTTTATTTGAGGTGAACTGTGGGAAATGTAGTATTTGTTCGTGTGAGGATGAGCGAGGCAGTAGGCTATGCGGAAAGATGACGCATTATGAGTACGTGCAGAAAAGCAGGGATTTCCGATGCAGTGGTTCGTTGTTGGTCACATGTCACTTGTGGTCACGTTTTTTGGCACTGACTTTCTTTTCACATCACGAATATTAAAAAGAATATGGCAATGGAGAGGCGTGTGTTTTTCCAACAAGATCCATTGCAGGCCAAAAGATGCCTAGACGTCTGGAGTAAAACTGGTTGAAAAATGAATAGAACCGTCGTTTCAACTGTATTTCAATAATTATATTCAACATGTAGTTAGGACCTGGCTCGCTTGATATAAAGTCATCTAGCTTAAGTGCTGTTGAAACAATAATGTCATCTAAAAACTTTCACTTTTTGACTTAATGCATCCCAGTTTTAGCCAACATATAGACGTCTTGTGACCTGCAAATCACTAAGTCAGTGCTCACTGGAAAGGTTTTGTTAGAAGATGCTATGATCCTAGAGTAAGCCTTTAAACTGATTTTGCTTAATATCAACGCTTTATTTTGTCTTACGTGTTTAAACATTCATTAATTTAAATTGGAAGTGTTTTATGTAGGCCTATAAAGTGCTATTTTCCCCTTAAGAGTATGAAATGTAGAACTACTTGGATTTGCATGAGGATGTGCACAATCATGACGTCTCATCATGACAGCACATGGATTTCATGCAGCTGCGCAGTGCAGTGAGTGCAGCATCCATGGCAGATCAGAGCTGCTGGAGCTACAGTGTGATGAAAGCCTGCTGCAGTGACCTTGAGACTTTGTCAGTGTTAAATCCAACTGCGCCATCTGCTGCCCAGACGCGCTCAGTAAATGTCTTGAAGTGTTTCCGCAGACATGTCAAAGATTGGAAGGAGTTCAACAAAAGAACAGAGGAACTTATTGATTCAGCATATTCATCCAATAAGTCACAAAGAAGCAGCCTCAAAAACCTCAAAAGATTAAATTGTTGATCACTTTATCAATAAAACCATTAAATCATTAAGTGACAGTAAAAACAATTTTTAGTTGCAGTCATGGACTTTTTTTTTCTCAGCAGATTTTACATTTGAAACTGCAGAACTGATGGTTTATTAGAAAGACAGCTCACAGGTGCCTGGCCAGGGGGCCTTTGTTGCATGTTACACCCTTTTCTCTTCCCATATTTCCTGTTTCTCTCTTCTGGCTGTCAAATAAGAAGGCAAAATGCCAAAAAAAAAAAATCTTAAAACAGAAAAAAAAAGACAGGCACAATAAACTTCATTAGTGACTTACTAACATTTATGATTTGATGACTTATTAGAAAGTGAGAAACTCATGGCTCTTTATCCATGGGAGTGAAAGCTGGTTTGGCTTGGCTAAATATGAGCTCCTCCCTCTATGTCCTCTGGCTCCAACAAATCCCCAGTCCAGGAGTCTACACCTGCTGTGATATATATGACAAGAATTTCCATTGCTATGCTAATGACAGTCAAATCTATGTGTGAGTCAAACATATAGATGTATGGTATTCAGACCATTCACATCAGCCTGTGACTTTAATTCTTCAGAGAAAGCCTTTTCAGTATGTTCTTATAAAAATGCCATTGCCTCTGCTAAGCTGCCCTAAAGGTAAGACTAATTTGCTCCAGTGGAACTTCTCAGTGACTCAGACTGAAGTTGTACTGGGCAGATTCCAGGAGTGAACGTGTGCAACTATGCGAGCAGGGAGTTCCTGGTAAGTGCCTTCATGCTCAGTGGTCCCTGGTTAAAAAAGGTAAATGAAGACTTAAGACCCATCAATTCTTTCTGTTCTGTGCGTGCCCTGATCCAGACAGCTCAACCAACAACCAGTATGTTTTAATGCATACAAAATAATTGGGCCACTGTGAATAACCAGATAATATCTTTTTTTAGTAACACAACTTCCCCAGTTAGCTGAGTTTGCATGATGTGTGTGGTAAGTCATGGTCTGAGAGGAAACGTCTTATTATCACCACATACATCAGAAAAATGACAAGGTTTTGTTTATCTCTTTGTCTTATTTGTACAGCGCCTTAAATCAAGCTATATTACACCATTACCACCATTAAAGGCATTTGACTGTCAGACACACACACACACACACATACACACATCCTGCGCACTCTAGGACCTTTTTGGTGCAGCCGCAAAATTTACAAGCAGTAAATACAAAAAAATGTAGTGTAATGTCAGAAATAGTGACCCAGGATTTGAACTTGGAAAGATAAATAATAACATGAACTTGCTATAACATAAAAAATACAAATATTGCACCTGAATAAGGGTGGTTTGAGTTAAAGGGCATAAAGTGTCAAGACAGCTGGTAACCACAAAATGAAAAAGGTTTTCATAGCTGATAGTGAAAAATACTGAGGTGTTGCAGATGAAAGAAATGTGTAAAGTGGTGCAAAAACATCAGTTACTAAACACACAATGTACAGTGTATGTACATGTGTCATATGTGTGGTTACTGCATGTGTGTATAAATGCAAATTAGTGTGATATATATTTGTTATTATTGTTAATTATCAATTCTTAATAATACCGAATTTATTATCACATCCGACAGTCCCCCCAATGCCAAAGTTTCCTCCCATCTCACTGTTCATACTGTAGTCGAGTAGTGGTGGAAGCTGCTGTATATTCTGGATGAAAAGTCAAGGTACTGGGAGTCATATGGTTTGAATTGGCCTGTTAACTGCATTGTCATCACACATCATCAAAACTAGCTTGTTTTCCCAACAGAGTACTGGGAGAAATTGGAAAAAAGATACCTTCAGTGTAATAAATTCTCATCTGACTCATAAAAATGTAAGAAGACACTACAAAGGTCAAATTCGGGATCCCTGTGATGAGGTGTCATATATAATGAATTTGAGTCACCTGTAGCAAATTTTATCCCATACTTGAGCAGTTGCACTCAAGAAACATCTAGTTTTATTAACTTTCTAATGACTTTTGTTTATTTGTTAAACTGTTTTTTAAAATCTCATCTTGACTCTGTACAAGAACACTATATGTGCGTTTAAAATTACCAGGCTTGCTCTTGGCTGGTACAATTACATCATTAAAGTCCACAAGCCCTTAAAAACTGTGATTGTCCTCAAGACAAAGATAAACCTAGTGATTTACTGAGGAAGAACACAGCTTTAGTTCATTTCTAAGTGCTGGTGTGTGCAAGTTAAGCGCAGAGGAGCATCAAATCTGTGGCTTCTTAATGATCTCAGACTTACTAGTAGAAAATGCTCTTCTGTCACTTCACCCATGAAGTTCAGTTCTGTTTTGTCCACCTGGGCTTGTTTAAAACAGTTTTTATGAGCCTTTAGGTGTTGATAGTGAAACACAAAAACAACTGGTATCAATCATGTGCAGGCTGCAGAGAGGCTGTAACTCTAGTGCAGAGAGGAAGAGTATGAGTGGAACAATGAGTGGCCAGTCTTAAATCAAGGTAAGTCCTTTGATCAGTGTGTAATTCAATCAGTCCTTTGTACACAAGCAGGTACAAACACACACATACTCACATGAGATTTGTATTACTATATTTATAAGGACTCTCTTCGACTAAATTAATTCCTTAATTCCAAACTTATTTTACCTTGGACTTAAATTAAATTACTTACTAACGACACCAGTCTCATGTCTGTGCGGTAAATATGAAGCGACAGCCAGGAAGCCAGTTAGCTTAGCTTAGCATAAAGACTGGAAACAGGGGGAAAGAGCTAGCCCGGCTCTCTATAAAGGCAACAAAACCTGCCTACCAGCACGTCTAAAGTTTACTGGTTAACACATTTGATCTTGTTTGTTTATGTTGCTGTTTTACAGGGGGTTTTGTGCTGGATTATTTCTTGGCAGAGCACAGTGATTTCCAGGAGTCTCTCTTATTAGCCTGACAACCTCACAGTGGAAGATGCTCCCAGCCAAGAAATAGTATAACCACTAAGCCTATAACCCCCAGTAAAACTGCAACTTGTCCTTTTCACACTTCAGTTTTTGTACGAATTAAACAAACTACATACCGTGTGTTAATTAGTGAGCTCTTTGCAGTCTTTATGCTATATTAAGTCTCGTCAGTCATCTCATCCAATTCTCAGCAAGAAAGTGAATAAGCATATTTCCCAAAATGTAGAACTATTTCTTTTAAACCCTGACCAAGATTTTGTTCTAACAATAAAATAGTCCTTTCACTTTTTATATGCTCCTCACAGGCAAACTGTACCCTTACACACCCCAGAGTTGAACAGCTCTGGCATGTATAGGGTTGAGGTGTTGTTGAGGTGAGGACATGTTGCGACTAGCGTGCATCAACAGGTGATGCATGACGCAATATCCTATCATTTACTACCATGCTTTTTATTCACAGGTGTGTTTTTATCAGAAGCCATCTGTGTTTTTCCGAATGATTTGCTGACTTACCACCAAAGTGACAGTGGCATGAATGTGTTGTACCATGGTTATGTACCTGTTGAGACTGATACGTTCTGTTAAACTTCCCAAATGACAAGTTAGTCAGCAATTGCTCCAAAGGTTGTAAGAAAGTGCCAGACAAAGTTACTTTAAACCATAAGTAAAATGAGAGTATCAAAATATACTGTATGTTAGATACTGAGTTATGACTGTGATGCTACACAGAAAGGCAACAAGATATATAATATAAGATTTGGTCTTCATCTCCTTGTGTTTATATATATTTATTTTATATCTCCTTGTGTTTATATATATTTTATGATATATAAAGTCAAATATGAGACTTTAACGTTTGTCCTTAAATAGGAAATAAATGATTTCTTTTGGGTTTTTACCTGATGTGTTTTCCTGCAGCCTTAATTTGCAGTAGAATAACCTGCAGACAATGACACTTTTTTTCACGCTAAGAGATAAAATTTCGACTTAAACCTTATTTAGATACAGCTAAGAGTCGGTAAGAGCGGTTTTCCTGTGACTTTGGGGCTGCTGGGAAGAGCTCTGGGCGTTTTCAGCAGAGGTTTCAACACCTCCCTTCACTCGCAGTTTAAATCTTGAGAGAACATCTATGTGAGGTGTCAGTGTCCTGCGTGAAGGAACAGAGACGCAGCGATGGAGTTTTTCCCTCTGTTTGTCTCCGCTATTTTGGT
This sequence comes from Maccullochella peelii, assembly GCA_002120245.1. Taxonomy (NCBI): domain Eukaryota; kingdom Metazoa; phylum Chordata; class Actinopteri; order Centrarchiformes; family Percichthyidae; genus Maccullochella; species Maccullochella peelii. The sequence continues at coordinate 11,264 of LKNJ01000682.1, forward strand.
CTGTGTTGTCAGTGCTGGGATTCCTCATGATGGAATTCACTGGACATACACAGGTAGGTTGTTTTTCTTTCGTATGAATAAAAAAAACCAGCCAACTGTTATGCCTAATTTAAACACCAAAAGTGACAGAATTTAATTGGATGTATAGATGTTTTATGCGTAAAACGTGCGCCTATCCAATGCGTATTTGTTTTGGTATAAGACAAAGAAGCAGCAAACAACATGCACTTCTTAAATATTATTAGGCTATTATTAATATTCGTCATTCACCCGAGGCATTTGGCCACTACGTTTTCTGGGTGACGCGCATTGGGCACGTTCCTCGGATAACCGCTGTCAGACTCTGGTTACATCGAGAGCCTGTGAAGACAGTCATAGAAAGAAATTATTAGGTGTAGCCTATACGGCGTGGCAGTAGAAAATACAATGGGAGTGAGTACGAGGAAATACACAGCTGCAAAAGTATCCAGTTGAGCAAGTCCTGTGCGTGCCAGTAGGCAATAACCAGCAACCTGTGACCTCTTTTAATACTTCACAAACAAGTGTTAATAGTTCGAAACTTGCAGTTTTTTTTACAATGTGATGACAGCTTTCGGTCGTTGGTTTTCTTCACACAGAGGGAGCTTTGGACCAGATGCACTGGCCAACCAAGTACCCTGAATGTGGCGGTAAAAAGCAGTCCCCTATTGACATCCAGCGGCGCAGCGTGAGACACAACCCAGACATGTTACAGCTGGAGCTCAATGGATATGATGCTCAGAGAGGGAATTTCCTCATGTCCAATAACGGGCACTCAGGTAAGAGAAGCCCTCATGAAGAAAATGTAGCCTATGAATTACTCAGCCTCAACATAAACTCACTGTTAAAGGACCAAACCACTGTTTTTGCTGTTCTAGTTCCTGAACTATAAACCAAACTTTATGTGACTGCTGACCATTTTATTGTCAAGAATTTCACATTTTGGAAAGTATATTTCCTACTTTTCAGGCAGCCATTGATTTACATGAATTTCTTATGGTATAAAACTCAATTAGCACATTTCAAAACTTCTCGAGTTGTGTAATCCATTACAGTGAACATCAAGTGTGCGCATCCCCCCTCCCCTCCCAGAGCACCAATATTGTGCTTATGTTCACCCTGGTGGATTACACAACTCAAACAAGTCTTAAGAGTCTGATTTGTATGGTGCCTCTTTTGTGATTTTGATAAATAAAACACTTATGTACTTTATATAAATATCTCAATGTTTTTATGTTTCCATCAGTTCAAATTGACCTGCCTCCCACTATGATAATCACCAAGGGCCTCCCAGGAAAATACACAGCTGTCCAGATGCACCTGCACTGGGGCGGCTGGGACCTGGAGGCCAGCGGAGCAGAGCACACCGTAGACGGCATCCGTTACATGGCAGAGGTTGGCTTAAATGAAAAAAAAGACTACCTATGCTGATGCACCACTGCAGTGATGACAAGCCTTTAATACACAATGCAAACATCTTCGTTACATTAAAACCCGCACTTAATCAAACAGAGGCAGTTTCTCTTTAAAGACCCGTGCAGCTATTAAATGTTAAAGTGAATATGAGTTACAACTAAGCACGAAAACTGCATTTGTACAGAAACTATTACACTGCCTCAGTTCACTCCCACAGTGTAGAACAGTAAATTGTTATGACAGACCATCGACGTATGTAGTGCTTGGATTGTGTCAAGAAGGAAAACCAGAACTACCTACAGCTTTTTATTTGAAAACTGATCTCGCCCTCTTCTGTGACTCTATTTCTGAGAAATTAATGCCTTTGTTTTCGTTTGAATATTTTCCTGCTAATGTATCTCTTTGCTGCCTATGAGCCAACCAGTTTGCTTGTTCCTTGACTTAAGATTTGAACTGAATTTAAAGTTAATATACTTTTATGTTATTTGATGATCTGCCTTTCAGTAGAGATTTTTGCAGTTCAAAAGCAGGTCATTGGGCATATTTTGGCACATAACCTGCATTTCCACCTTGTCTTTCAGCTCCATGTCGTCCATTATAACTCTGACAAGTACAAGAGCTTTACTGAAGCCAGAGATAAGCCAGACGGGCTGGCAGTACTTGCCTTTTTCTATGATGTACGTAAGCGACAAATTCTTTTGTTCCCTTTCCTCTATGTTCTGCTTTTTCTGACCACCAGTTTTTTCAACATCTACACAGGATGCCAGCACTGTTTCTGATATATGACCACCAGTTCTGCAACGGGAAGTTTACAAAAAAAGTCTTTGTAGTGAAAAAATATCATTTGCGAAATCACCCTGTGCCCTTTGAAGTGTACGATACTTTATTTGGGTCACCCTGCTGAGTTGAAAGGTTCTATTGAGTGTTTATTTACGTGCTGACATTTGAATAAGTGCTTGTCTCCAGAGGAATGCTCTGAATCTCAGGCAGTCAGCGACTCTCAGCTGTGAGAGGTCAACGCTGCAGCAACGCCACTGCTGGCATGAGAGTTAGTGCTGCTTGGACAAACTCATTTAGTAAGAGTCATCGACGTGGAACGCTCAAAGGATAATTCCGGTTCATTACAACTTGGTTTTTATTTTCGTAGTTTTTGCCATCCTTCCCATCGGTAATAATAAGATTGTATTCAAGTTAATTTCTGAGATCTGGGAATGTAGCAACATCGATTAAAAAGAAGTCTGATGGGGCAAGAAACACGAGCAGTCAGATGTTCAGACAGGATATAACCTATTTGGAAGGATAAACAAAGGTAAAATTATTAGCCACGGTGTCCATTCTAAACATCCATCTCAGTTTACAGACAGACATTCTGGTTCAACTTTGACCTTTTGTATCCAACACACTGTTTTCTTGTGCAATGAGGGATTATTATGGGCATTTAATGTGCACTCACATTTAGTGTTTACCTCCAAATAAAGTAGTTTAGATGAATCTGGCTAAACGTTTGCCTTGTTTACAACCTGTCTGATCGTCTAACATAACTTATAGATTCCATGGTCAAACCTATGAAAGCAAGGCTCAAGTTACAATAAACCAGAATAATCATGCCCTTTTCCTTTACACATGCATACACACTTACACACCCACTTGTTACCATACTCGTGCACCTCCCCTAATACGCACCCCTCACATCAACACAAGAACCACCCTTGTTCAGTTTTAACTCATACTCAAACCCAACTTTGTTGACTGTTGCCTTCTGCATTCATGTTTTGTTCTCTTGTGTCAACCTTGTTAAGTCACCCATTGTGTTACATTCTGTCTTGTTTCACCTATTAGGTCTTGTCTCACTAACAAAAGTATTTTTTCTAAAAAAATAAAATAAAATAAATACTGTTTCTACAGTGCAGGTAGTAATACTATTATACGTGTATGTTTACTGACTGTTCCATTGCATGTTCTTGCAATAAGGTGGCACAGCTGATGTTAGCAGCATTGTTAGGCATATTTATATACATTCATTCACATTTATAGTTTCAAAAGGGTTTCACACTCACGTATTTCAACCCAAGAAATAAAGTGACACCACTTAGCCTTAGAAAAAATAACAATCTGAGCTCAACATTCAAAGTAAATTCTTCTGTTTTGACTGGACCTTTAAGCTTTAAGTTTCACTCAGCTTTGATTTACTTTCAGGACGGGCATTTTGAGAACACCTACTACAGTGACTTCATCTCCAACCTGGCCAAAGTCAAGTATGCAGGTGAGTTACTGCGCACAGAAACTTAAATAACTGCTCCTGAATTGAGTGTTTGAGTCTAATGTGAATTTAACATGATCCTGACAGGTCAGACCATGAACATATCGAGCCTCAATGTGCGCTCCATGCTCCCAGAGAACCTCAACCATTTCTTCAGATACCAGGGCTCCCTCACCACTCCACCCTGCTTCGAGAGCATCCTCTGGACTGTGTTTGATACACCCATCACTCTCTCACATAACCAGGTACAGCAGACAGGAAAGGACTTTGGTCCAAAATTGAGAGGTTTTGAAAAAAAAAAAGGTCTGTGTTCGTAATATTACAGCTGATAAAAAAGTATAAACTATTCTGTCATATATGGAACCTTACAGTCTCCATTTGAAGGAAACCGTCTTATTTTGATATTATGAGGTGCAATGTCATAGGTTTGTCTTCTTCTCTGTTGTGTTCAGATCAGGAAACTGGAGAGTACTCTGATGGACATTGACAACAAGACCATATGGAATGACTACCGCATCGCTCAACCTCTCAACGACCGTGTAGTGGAGTCTTCTTTCCTGCCACGCCTCGGGAAAGGAAGTATGTAACTTGTGATGACATTGTGATTACACAAATCAGAGTTGATGTTAGGCAAGCCCAGGCCTGAGTCTAACCCTCATCATTTTCATTCCCCTTTTGTTTTTTCAGCATTTTGTCGGCAAGATGAAATTGAATCCAGGCTCCTGAAGATCGAGGGTCTGATAACATCTCTTGGAAAGCATATGCATTCAGGTGAGTGAGCTGTTAGTCATAAAAACGGCTAAATGTGGCTAGATGTGAAATGAAAGTGCCCATATTTACTCTGCATCATTTGTCTCTTTGTTAATTATTCCCTTAAGGTGGACCTCTCACCTCAAGACCTACCAGAAATGGTGAGTCCTTTGTTTACATTCTGATTGAATTTGAGATCGGACTGTGATTTGTTACTGTGAATGATTAAAGGGAGGTGGATATTTCTTGCTCTCCAGTCTGATTCTAGTTTCTCTGTTTCCCTCAGAACCTCGTGCTCTGTTTCCTCTGGTGCTTAACTTCCAGGAGAAAAATTCTGGTAGTTATGCTTTGGCTCACCTCGGTCATCCCATGGACCTGGCCTCCTTCACTGTCTGCATGCACGTCCTGCCCCAAGCTGAGGGGGTCCACACTGTCATCTCCTACTCCAGTAACGGCAACGACAACGAGCTGATGATCTCCATTGGTGAAGACAGAGATGCAAGAGAGATGGGCCTCTGGATTGGCAACGAGTTCGTCAACCTGCCACACAACTTCAAGTCTGACGACTGGGCCAACTACTGCATCACCTGGTCGTCCCACACTGGCGGCGCGGAGCTGTGGATCAACGGCATGGTCGGTGAGCAGCGGTACCTGAAAAGCGGTTACACAATCAGCCCTCGCGGTGTGTTCATCCTGGGTAAAGACCAAGATGGATTACTGGGTATCTCTAACTCAGACGCCTTTGTGGGTAAAATGACTGATGTCAACGTGTGGGACTATGTGCTGACCACAGCAGACATCCGGGACCAGATGTCATGTGAGAAGAACAGCACCGTGGTGGGAAATGTGTTAAGCTGGGGAACTACCAAACTTAATCTGTATGGAGGGGTGCAGCTGGACAGTCAGTACAGATGCTGAAGAAGCTCAGCTGCTTCTGTTTGCATGAGCTTTAAAATGCTGCAATAAACCAAAATATCACTGCTGATGGTGGGGATTTAAAATGTGTATGGCATACGTAATGAACAATAAAATGTCTTTCAGGCCCCTGTAAGTCAATATTTAATGCAAACTGTATCTTATAGCTTCAGCCATGTTTTGTATTCATATCTTTGCATTATTAATAAAGGCTTACAAGTGACTTGTTGGTTTGTTTAATGACTCAAGCACCCATTCACCATCTCCATAAAGCTGCATGTTGTACACACATCAAGTTTGACGGTATTTTTAGGCAGCACTGAAATGCACAAAGATCTTTTATTTTTTCCAATAGTAGCAACAAACAAACTATACAAAAAGCGATTGTGTAAAGATTTCTTGTGAAATAAAAAACAGAGATAAATTAAAACATTTCCAGTCCATTACAATACCCCCAAGAACGAAGACTTCCTCTCCTCTGAATGCTCTCATTTTTCTTCAGAACGCTGTGACCCTCATTGCTTCCTCCAGGTTTTCTTTGCTCTCTTTCAGTGGCACATCCCTATCACCCAGTTTGATCTCCACTTTGTTCCTTTTGGCGAACATCTGGCAGATCTCCAGGAAGGTCTTGTTCTTGGTCTCTGGGACCACCATCCAGATGTAGACCAGTGTGACCAGACAGATGAAGGAAAAAACGATAAAGCTGTAGGAGCCCAGACCTCTCTGGAGGGAGAAGGGGTAGAGGAAATGTGATCAGTGTGTCCTCAAGATGGAACGTTGTAAATATGTCAGCCAGAAACAATTGGTTGGACATATACAACAGCCAAGGTGAGGTGATGGGTCATTTGCACGCTACATGTGTTGGAATGCATTTTTTAACTTTCTTTTACTCAAACAAATTCCTCCCTTGTTTGCTTTTTGGCTTAAAGACGAAGACTAGAGAGGAAGTAAACATGAGACAAGCATAATGTTTATGTTTATCTCTAAGATTACGCCACTCAGTCCATTAGAAAGGATACAAAGACAAAACTGCTCCCAATAAACAGGGACTAAAGCTACCCCTGCAAGAAGAGAATTTGAGATCAGGAGGTTGTTTAAAGACATATGAAAATACTTTGCTTGAAATAAGAATTTATGTTTATGTATTCTGCACATACATCACTCTGCACAGTGACGGTCAAACATTTCTGAGCGGAGTGGCAATGGAAAGTACATCACAACCTTTGTAATGTGTTTACAAAGATGGTACCACTAAACATATGGATTTTAAAAATACTATTTTTTGTTGAGTTCAATTTCAACTTAAGCACTGTCTAAGTATGATTACCGTAAATTCTTTATTTACCTCAACTGCAGCTTTATATGTATATTTGGTCATATTGTAGTAGAAGCCTCATTGTTTTCTGATCTGCTCTCGTTTGCCCTGTTTTGTTTTGTTACTGCATTATGCTGTTAATATGAACTCAACACTTTACACTTAAAAGCCCTCTAGCGTTTCAGTGGACAGAATCCCTTCACTTTCTAACAAGGCTTTTATTGTGAAACATTTGCAGGACAGTGGGAAATTCAGTGAATTGTAAGGTTCCCATATGGTACTTCAAATGTACCACATACCCCCGCAGTGACTGAAATAGGACAAAAACACATTTGATGAGAAATCCAGAGCAAGCGTTGAAAATCGCATGATTATATTGTTGAATTTATCAAATTAAAATGATGGAAATGTAAATTATGCTTAGCTGGCATGCACATTATTTGACGATCACCTGGAGTTTATCCACCCTTGTTTATTTCCCAGCCGGTATTTGGGGCCGGCCTTTATATGTTTGGGAGACCACACCCCCAGCCATTATTTGAGATGGTGCTTTTATTTGACTACCAGCTATGAAAAGTATTTCCAGTTTGGATATGAGAGTTGGATTGGTTGTTGGCCAATCCTTCTCCCCTCCATTTAAACATCTTTTGTTGATTAAAAATAACTTATTTTGTATTTCCCATCCAGTATTTTCTACTTCCATTTTTCAACGGATCCTAAAGGAATAGTTTAAGAAATTGTCTCTTGCTAAGAGTTGGTTGAAAAGATTGATACCACTCTCATATCTGTCCATTGAATATGAAGCTACAGCTAGCAGACTGTTAGCTTGGCTTAACATAAAGACTGGACAAGGGAAACAGCTACCCTGGCTCTGCCCAAAGGTAACAAAATCAGCCAAACAGCACCTCTAAAGCTTAGTAATTACCATGTAATATCTCATTTGTTTAATCTGATGTTAAAATGACAATTTGTGGTTTTACAGGGGGTTATGTTGTCTGGCAACCACATGATAATGATAAGACTGTGTCCGTGGTAGTGGTATCGATGTTCTCATCAAACTCTTGGCAGAAAAACGAAAAAAAAAGTGTATTTCCCAAAATGTCGAACGTTGCATTTTCAATCAACTTGGTACTAACAGTGTTCAGGTATTCAAACTTATTCACCTTTTGTTGGGTTAAATTAAAAGTTTGTCTGCAAATCCTAAGACAGACATATAGTACATATTGAAGTAAAGTCTTTCAAAATAAAGTATAAATTATCATGTCACAGTCAGGGTGTGGCTTGCTGTTTACGCTTAAAAAACATCTGTAACTAATTACATTTCAAAATAATAAATGTTCATTCCCCCAATGTAAGAGTTCTTAAATTGTGTAACTGACCTCTAGGAAGGGGAAGATGAGGCCAACACTGAAGTTGGAGAGCCAGTGGACGGAGCCTGCGACCATGAAGGCAGCGGGCCTGGCCGACTGCCTGAACATCTCAGTGGTCACTACATAAGGAATGGGACCTAGAAAGCACAGATGTGTTCAACCACAACCAAAACACTCGAGACGCATCATTACTCTTCAGGGTCACAGTGAGGAAGCTCATGTCTCGAACAACTGAGTGCAGATTTACAACATATATCATTACATGTCTTGTCACATCCAAACAACACTTCAGCTAATGGAGCACCCCGTTGTAATCATTGTGTATGTGAGTAACCACCAGCAGGATCAGACTCACTGGGTCCTATGGCATGCCCTATGACGTAGATGATGACACAGGCGATGCTGACATAAGGCATCCACGTCACGCTCGCCTGTCAACACAAACCAACAGCTGCTGTTATCATTAACTGGTCTTATTGATGCTTTCAAACAGGAGCAAATGCGTAACAAAATCTCTTTAATGACTGCACTGTGTGGGAGTCCATTTCAATGGCTTCACTGAGAGGATTATTAATGTGCCTATTCTGTATGCGTTTCTTTAGATTGTGCCTTTGCTCCTATACTTGCAAAGATTTAAAACTACTGTGCTGTTAAAAGTGATGCCTGTCTGAGGATTTTGGATTCAGGTGAAATTACAAGGTTACAGACGGAGGTAGCACTGGTTTTGTGGTTCTATCTAATGGCCAGTGTTTCTCACACTTTAGTGTTGGGTGACTGTTTTTATGTCTCAAAGTTCTCATGACCCCAGCAAATAGAGATGTCAAGTCATCATTTCATTTTCCAGACCAGGCTCTAAATGTGTAATATATGGTTGCACAGTGACGCATTTTCTGTTGTTTCAGCTTTGTACTCCAGCACACTGGAACTGAATGAAACAGTTACCACGAGGTTAAAGTGCTGACTTTCAGCTTTGAAGGGATGGTTCTCTCTGTCATGGCGACGACCGATTCATAAACTTTTTTTCCAACTTTTTTTTGCTCTTTTGCCAGTCTGTCATTCACTAATCTCCTCTGTCATCTCAGAGCTTGTCAATCCCTCCATGTCCAGTAGTAGTCCTCAGCATTAGTCATAGTGGTGACCTAGTGCTTGTCAAGTCATGCCAATTTACAAATCACAAATTCGCCTTATTGGGCTTCACAATCTGTACAGAATACAGCCCTCTATCCATACACCCTCTATTCGGAAAGGTAAAACTCCCCCAGAAAAAACTTTTAACAGGGAAACAAATGGAAGACACCTCAGGAAGAGCAGCAGAGGAGGGATTCCTCTCCCAGGATGGACGGACATGCAATAGATCAGACCAACATAGTAAAATTACAGTATGGACAATCAGGATGACAAAATCATAGATAGATTGGAAACATATTCTATTGTGCCATCCATGTCATACGTTTCATCCTACTTGTCCTGTTATGCCGCCTGCCTTTTTGGACTTTCTGTTCTGCCTCCTTGCATGTTGCTGACCTCTGCCTTGTAAGTAAAACCAACTACCCTTTGTTTTACTTTACTTGTTCTTCCTGTGAGTCATGATCTTGAGTCCACACCCTGTGTCACTGAGCCGTTACACACCCACAAAGTATAGCAAATTTACATTAAAAAGATGTATCTAAACATTAACATTTCTTTTCAAAGCTGCGAGAACCACAAGCAGAATTCCTTTCACCTCCATTGTATTAGGGTGGCAGCATAAATCTCAGAGACTGATATCTAAAAACTTGAACAACTACAACAAAAACTATCTGCATGGCTAGATACCACTAGAGGTAAATGAGAAAATGTTTTTTTTTTCATGTGGGTGAACAGAGCTTTTAAGGGCGTTCACATACATATTGGGTGACCACTGTAGGACTTATAGTCACATAGTCCCCCAATTTTAGGACAATGCAGCAGGACAGTAATCCTAAACATAAAGTACAGACAACGAAACCATGGCCTAATAATCAAATGTTCTCGAATGGCTTAGTCAATTGAGAACATTTGTGGATGTAATCTTCTTCAAATTAAAGGTAAATGTCAGCACCTTAATCTCATAGTCATTGTTTCATTTCAAACACAATGTGCTAGAGTACAGAGCAACAAAGAATGTGTGTTCTTGCCTCTACTTATGGACTGCACTCTTTTCTGTTATGGAAAATAAACAAACAGATAATACATCTGTTGTAAAAACCTCCTATGACTCAGTCTCCATGACAAATCTCCTGACCTCAAGCTTGAGAACATACAACAGATTGTTTTTCTTTTGTATGCTGAACCACTAGAGGGAAGCAGAGTAACATGTTGAGGGTGTGAGAAGATTTCACATGGTACCTGGAAGTTGAGAGCGACAGTGAGCAGCACACAGGCCCCACAACAGATCCCAAAACCACAGAGGAGGAGCGGCCGTCGTCCCGTGGCCTCCACAACGAAGACCTGGTATAACAAATTACCTGTTCAGAACTATTGTCTCCTGCTGATATGATCAAACAACAGAGCCTCAAAGGTTTAATTGTTACAGCTTTTCAAACTTTAACTTGACAGGGCACCTACAGCAGCTATTGTCATGAAGACATTCACTGCACCTGTTCCCACAGTGACGTACTGGATATCATTTTGCTTGACTCCTGCAGTGGCATATATGCTATCTGCATAGTAGTAGATCTGAGGAAGAAGAAAGAAATGCATTACGGTTACAGAATTATAGGATAAGAAGGAGGATGCAACTGTAGTTGAAAATGACTTAATGAAGCCAAATGATTGAAAATAGACCCTGTTTTGTGTCCTGATGCTTTATCCACAGGATTCAAAGACAATTTGTTCTGCTGCCATAACAGAAGAAGTAGTAAACAGTGCACTCTGATCTGATGTTATATCTGAAACAGAGTCAGTGTGGGCATCAGTGGGTCAGGGACAAGGGCAAGGACAACTGGCACAGCTCACTGCATTGACCCCCGACAGCTGCTGGCCCATGTTCATGATGATGATGGAGACCAGCTGCCAGCGAAGGGAGCGCTGGGACAACAGGGTGAACACAGACAGACGGCCCTCGGCCCTCTCCGACTGGTCCTCCAGACGCATCTCTGACAGCTCTGCATCCACGTCGTCGTAGCCACGCAGACGCTGTAGCGCTATGGGTGACAAAACATACAGAATGCCATAATATACAGTTTCTATTGCTAGTTTTTATTCATCAGCTTCTCTCTCTCTGTCTCCTAGCCATGTGAAACGTTTTCTTACCTTTCTTTGCTGTCTTCTCATCTCCTCTCTGGATGAGCATGTACCTGGGGCTCTCTGGGAAGAAGGGCAGCAGCAGGAGCTCTATCAGGGCAGGAATACCGGTCAAACCCAGCATGAGGGTCCAACCTGGATACAGCGGGAACAGAGAGACACATCTTTTACCAATGGACCAACCTAAAAAGCTCTCCCCTGAGTCTCCCCAAATCAGCTGTCAAGGATGTGCTTCAACATCTCACCAGTGAAGGCTGTCTAACATTTTACCTGTGGTGTTGCCCAATATGTTTCTGATACCCAGCACTTGTGCACTGAGGATGCCAATGGTGATGAAGAGCTGTGGTATGATGCCAAGGGCTCCCCTGAGGTTTTTGGGAGAGAGCTCTCCCAGGTACATGGGCACCACGTTGGATGAGAGACCTGCAGACAGGGAAAGAGAACTTAAATACATAAAGACTACTCTTATCAATCTCGATTACTCGAACAGTTGAACATGCAGACCTGCACAGATGCCCACTATAAACCTAGCCACAATGATGATCTCATAGGACTTGGCAATCTCACTGACTCCCATCATCACAGCGGGGACGATAGAGAAGATGTTGTTGAAGAGGAGGGTGCCCTTCCTGTCGCAGGGTTGATGCATTCAAAGTCATATCAGACAAACCAGTATGCTGTTTTTATTGTCTATGGTAAATGTGATATATCCACTCCTACATGGGGCATAACATGTAGCATTACCTCCCTAGTCTGTTGACCAGAGGGGCCACCATCAGAGAGCCGAAGAAGCCTCCTAGCGGGTACATGGACACAGAGAGCGACCACAGCAGAGTTAGGAAGTTCTCCTCCATCGGCCTGCCGTAACGCTCCAGGTGGGTGGCATTATAGAACTGCTGCATGAACTGAAGAGAGCAGAACAATACTGAGAGAAAGACATCATCATATATAAGTGGCACTGGCCTCTATATCACTGTGTGTTACAGTAAAGCTTTGGTTTCTTTGCTTGGGTTACCGGTGATGGAGAGTTGATCACAGCCACGTTGTAACCATACTGGAATGATGAACCAAACGCAGATATGAGTGTTGCCAATGCCAGGGCCACTGTTAATCTCTGTCGGGGGGAACATCAACGCGCTATGTGAAACCTCTTTCATTATCCATCATGATTACACTATTTGCACACTGTCACAGAACAGACAAAACGAACACTGACGTGATAATCACACCTGGTGTGTTAACTCACCCCTCTCCTCTCCACAGGCTTTCCCCATTCCTCATTCTCCGCCATGGCTGTGTTTGGACTTGTTGTCACTTTCAGCAATAATAACTGCACACTTTGTTTGTACTGCACCACTGGATTCCGCCTGCCCTTTGGACACAAGATCAGAGAGCGTAGCGGTGGTTTACGGCTTGGCTTCGGTTATCATTTTCATGTTGCTGACTGTGCTCTCTGATTCACAAAGTTATGCATGCAATACACTCAAGATATTAGATGCTGCCCTGGGCAGAATGTTGATATCTTATACTTTTATTGCACCGCACCTTCAACTAAATTGGTTCAATTGGTGAATTCTACAGCTGTCATTAAAGGCTGGAGTTATGTTATCATCAAAATGATAAAGCCACATGAGCGTCTTCATTGCTTACCCACCTGCAGGTTGGATTACAGAAGAGGTGTTATTACAAAGTGACGACACAATGCTGAAATCACAAACAGTTGGAAAAGACTTTTGAAGGATTTATCTGTTCTCACACTGAAGGCAGTTAATCTCACACTGATTACTGAATATACTCATTTTCTGCAGAAATGGCACAGCTGCGAATCTCTTTTTATGTTTGCTTTGTCTTCAATTTGTCATGTGCTGCATTGCCTCGTATCTCTACAGCTGAGTCTGTTTGTCAATACGACGGCCCTGAGGCTGTTTGCTCTTAAAACTAGATGTTATTTGCCTCAGGGAGGCCTCCCTGCAGAAACAGGGCTAACATGCAGTATATGTCTGTGAGTAGATAATGCTGCTGGCAAACAGGAGTAATTATAAGTCAGAACTATATACGCTCAGAGCAAAATATCACAAACAATGGAGTGTTAAGCAAAGCAGGATAAACTGTAAGAACTGAACTGATACAAAAGTCAACACAAGGACATATTCATACTTTTTTTTCAAGAAATAATGAGACCCAATAGACATTTCTGCATATAAATTGTACTAATATAGACTGTTAAGAGAGAAATCTTCAATCAACATTAAAAATAAAATACTTTATATCCGGCAAAATGTTTCATAAAAAGCTTAGTTTTAGATTTTAAAAATATGAAAAAAATATCTTTCATCCAGGTGAATATAGAGTGGGACGACAGTGAAATCATAGCTGGCAGTTCTGTTTTGTTGAGTTTCTGGCTCGGGTTGTTTTTGCTAGATTTGGCCAACAGGTGCTCAGCCATTCAGAGGAGTGAAACCTCTGAACATCACGTTTGGTCCAAACAATGGAGTCAATGTGCAGCATCCCTCATTAGGAAAATGCATCTAAGGTCACACTGACATTATATTCAAGACACACAGACATTGCAGTGTGAGCTAGTAATTTAAAATCTGAGTTGATTATGAAGTTTAGAAAAAAATCACAATGTATCTGTTGTTTCTGATGTTTTCTATTACATGTGTAAAAATGGTTCTGTCACTTCTAATTAAAATGTCCTGTTGCAGCCCTGACCTATTGCCCAATACCTTTGGTGGATGGTGTGTTTGTGAATTGGGTCCAAGAACCACTGACACAGCCAAATGAACAGCCTGTGTTGTGGAAAAAATGACTTCCATTAACTTGACTGGCGAATGGTCACCCCATGCAGTGCAGTGCGGCCCTCTGGTACTCTTTAACTTAATGAATTAAGCAGGCAGAGAGCCAGCGGAGGAGAGAGAATAAACCTCTTACTTAAGTGTTTCCACAGGCTCCAGTTACTTCAAAGTCAGCCAAATCTCAGAGCTGCCACACTGGATTAATTCCTGCAGGAAATACAGTAAGTGACTGTCCTCTGTGTGGCCTCTGCCATCCTCAAGGACAAAAAAAGACGGGCCGTTTTGGATGTCATCAGCATAAACAGCATTCACTTTTGCCGTTTTCCCAGACATGGTATCCAGTGCTCACTGTTACTGATGGTCCTGAGAGAATGAACTCTGCACTGTGTCGCATTACTTTAGACCACAGATAAAATTAGATTGAAGGAAAACTGTGTATTTATGTTTTTAATATGTCCAGCATAAACAGGACAAAGTCTCCATGTTCTGGAAATAATGTATGAGAACTAACTGCTCTGGTAAGAGTACAGTGTTATTACAACAATAGCATCCACTCCTGTATTGCCTAATTCATCAAACAGACCAAGAAGACCATACAAGATCCATAAATCCACTTACTATGATGCCACCTACACAAGACTTCCCAAATAAGCGCTTGCCCTCATGTGAGAGTCAAACAAACAATAATCACTTAAGAGAAAAATGGCTGTCAACATGGTGGCATTTCTCCTTCCTCGCCTTTCCCAGCAATCACCACAGTAATGAATCTTATTTGAATGCTCAGCACCTCTGAGGTAGGCTCATTAAGATTCAATGGGTCTTAAACAATTTTCAAGAGCTGAAGGAACTATAGGAAGTGGCATTGCGGTTGTAAGCCAGGTCGGTCCCATGAGCCCTGTGGTGTTCAGTGGGTCCTTGCTCCTCGTTGGTATGCGTTTGGCCTGTAGCTCAGCCAGGCAAACAGGAGCCAACAACAGCAGGAGTCAAAGGAGAAGTGAAGCTCACAGGAAAAGCTCCAGTTTCAAGGAGGAAGAATGGCATGTGATGATAGGTCATGCATCCTGACCACAACGACAGCAATGATGTCGAGTTCTGATGGGCTTTTGCAACAACTGTCTGAAAGAATTGATAGACTTTCTGAAATCAAGACAAAGGTAATTAAAAGCTGAGCATCATAGGAGAATGTTTTATATTTTAATGCAACTCTGGTGTATGTATTGCCATTTCATTTATTTTAATAAGATGGCCAGATATAATCAAGTTTCTTGCACACAACCCTTTTGAAAACACCCAAAGTCATATTGGATATACATTGGAAAATTACTTTAGATTAAAGTTACATTGCAGAACATATTAAAGTGATAATATACCCAACATTTAAAAAACACAAATCCTTCAAGATGGCCATTTCCTCATTAACAGAACAGCAGCTGTGGTCAGCTTGAGATCACGCCAGTAACAATGGATTCTAAAGGCGACAGGTTTTCACTTTGGAACATAAGTGTCAAAACATTCATAGAAACTTCTCAAATCACATCTGCAGCATCTTTTTCTTCAACACTATTCATCCACTACTTGGTTTTTTTCACAGACTCATTGATTCACCAAAATATGACTAAATGCACTGCTTCCATGTTGCACCATCACCCTCATCAAAGCTCTGTAACAAGCAGTGTGTTTAGCCATATTTAGCAAAACAATGACTGAGCATACAGAGTGACTGAAGTGCAGTACTGACGAGGAGACGTTTCAACAGATGTTTTGATATCATGTGACATGAACTCTCAAGTGCTACCACATTTTCCGTTTTCTGTGAAGACAACTACAAACTTTTCACAGCCATCTTTCAAGCCAACATATTACTTTCCTTAACACAATCAGGTGCTAAAATGTGACTATTATTTCCCATCAATACAATACTTGAATACTCAGTGGAACAGGATGATAACACAACAGAATGTAAGTGAATCTGCACACTACATGATAAATAAAGCTGCTAAACTGTCTTTCACAGAGTGTACAACTGTTCAAAATGCAACCAGAAAACAGAAAACAGTAAACTTAAAGTGAAATGGCACTTTTAAGTTTGATGTACAGCACATCTATAAAACTACAATATTCATGTGCAACATATTCAGCCTGCAACACTCAAAATGCTTCATCAAATGCTATTGTACAGTGAGTAAAAGTGCAGGCATGTGACTTTTCCTGTGACACAGCTGTGTGTGCACCTGCAGAACCTCCAACCCTCTCGGCAGGCGTTTGCTGTAATGAGGCTCAATGTGAAGCGGAGACCTTCACCGCTCCCTTCACATCCACAGAATCAAGTATCATCTATCAGTCTGGACTCGACTGGTGCCGTCGTCCTCTCTCTGTGTAGAGGTGTCCTGTCCCGGCAGCGATCTGTGCAGGGCGTCACGCGAGTGCTGCACCTCTGCACCTTGACACTTGGAGCAGCAGAAGAGGCGTGTGCGGATTGGCTGAGTAAACAATACAAACATGATGCAGTTGGCTGCTCCTTGCAAGGTGTTGCCAATTCCCTGTTGGGTGAAAACAAAAGCCAGTAAGGGGAGTGTAGCAGTGATAGATTATTATATTGGAATAAAATGTCCCTTAATGAGTTGAAAATGTAACAAAACCTCTTAATATTATTATCTGAAATAATATTATCTAAAAGAAATATCATATTATGAGTTCAGTTAATGATTGTCACTTTCATTCATTCTTTTTTATTTCACTACAATATGTATTTTAATTGACTAATAAAATAATATATTTTCTTATGAACTGTTGTATTATTATATGAAACAAAAGTTTTGTTATTACATCATAAAGGTTTTGTTATATGTTTAACCCATTTAGGTTTATTACATTTTGAAAAAGTTGGTATGCTACTTTTCAGATGTCAGGGAAATATCAGATGAACTTTTCATGATGAATGTGATGATTCACAGGCGTGACAGCATGCACCATCACAAGTTAAACAGCACACAAACTGCTATACACCCACAAACACGAGTGATGTCATACACACACAAAACAACTCACACACACAAAATCTAAAGGAAGAAGCTGTATTAACAGGAGAGGTAAACTGTAGATTAAAAATCCTCTACATTGGACACCATTGGTGCAAAAGAAACTTTCAACTCACATGTAGACTGACCAGCACTGGGTTCTGTCTGGCTGGAGAGCCGACAAGCAGCAGTATGAAGCGCACTGTGCTCCAAATGCGCAGGACGATGAAGATAATGGGAATGAGTGTTAGCTTCATATCAGCCATGGAGGAGAAGGAGTGTGATGGAGGCCTGTTGGCCAAGATGGGACGGTACTCGGACAGGGCAGCATGCTGCGCCAGGCAGGGTTTGGTTTTTTTTAAAACATGAAGCAGAAAAACAAAAATAAGAATAAAAGTAAAGAGAATGAGATGCGTCATCAAGGATAGCAGATCATTTTCTCACAACATGGCAGCTATTTGAGGCAGACATGTTGCTGTGGATAGAAAAATGAAAAACTGCATCTCCCAAGGAGGTTAAGTTTTTGGTCTTTGTTAACGTGATAACTTAAAACATGTGTTAATAGAGTTCAATAAGATTTGGAGGCCATGGGCCAACGAGCAACTTATTAGTTTTTGGTGTGGATCAAGAAATTTTTTAAAGAGGATTTCTTAATATGAGATTTTTTTTCTCTAGGGGTGGCCATGTTAGTCTGTCAACTATTAGACTGATTGCTATGAAATTGCTTAAAATACATGATTTCACTGCCTTTGCTATTTGTGTCATAAGAGCTAGCAGGTAACTCGGTTTGGTTCTCACCGCTTTGTGGATATGCCTCTTGATCAGGATGTAGAGGACTGGGAGGGTGAGGTAAGCCAAGAACTCCCAGATCTTTCCAGTCAGCAGCATCCACAGCACCCGGTCAGGAACGTTGATCCTGACCCAGCACCAGCCCACCGACACCTCTGATGCATCATAGCCAATCTTGTTCAGGCACACGGCTGCAACAGTGATGACCAGAGGAACACCCCAGCTAGACCACAAAACAGAGGGTTAAGAGGATTAAACATAACTTCCTCAAAGGTCAACTTCCAATTCTTTAAACATCTCCACAAAGGTTGCATACATAAATGTTTGGTGGGTCCACCACCCACAAATATTGCAAAGATGTAATGTGACACCATGTGATAGATTATTTTGTGCTTAAGGCGTGTGTGTGTGTGTGTGTGTGTTACATAGTGCACACTGCAGAGTAACACTACTTGTGTTGCTTTAGCTCTGTACAAAATGATTTCAGCACTTTAAGAAGCAATGTTCGCTACGTTTCCCCCTGAAGCATTACCTCCTCTCTTAAAACACCAATTTAAATGAATAATATATTTTCACGGCAATACATGGCAAGACCTTGGTGTGTGTGTGTGTGTGTGTGTGTGTGTGTGTGTGTGTGTGTGTGTGTGTGTGTGTTATGTATACAAGTCTCGATGAATGGCTCTGGTGTGTGATCTCCAATTCAATGGAGCATTTGAGAATTCACAGAAGCAAAGTCAGAAAGACAACCACAGTGAGGCATACCCAGGGGTGAAAATGTTCTTGTGTCCAAAAATAGATCAATTATACAGCACAGTGAATCAACTCCTCCCTCATTAACGTGCGGAAGGGAAAGCTGACACAAAGGATGAAAAGCATGTGCTGATTCAGAGCATTCAAAGTAGAGTCTAGCTTATAATAAAATAAGTGGCTCGCTAAACCTTTTAACAACCTTCAGACAGATACTTTTCAAACAGTGAAACCTTGTTTGATGAGGTTTTTATCCTGAGATCCTAAAGAGCTGTGTAGCTGTGAGTTTTTGTAGCTTTTGTAGTTTCAGTCAGCTCATCAGTATTGGGTGACTAAAATAAAAAATAATGAAATATGACAACCTTTTGGAACCACTAAAATTCTGCCTAATAGTGTGTGGTACATCAGACATAATGTCACTGATTTCAAATCTGTCAAAATATAATCTGTTTAAATGTGATACATTTGAACTAAAGATGACTATATATTGTCAATGTCTACATTTCTGTGCCTTTTGAAAACCTTTGTGATGATTGAGGGGAGTTGATTTTCCCATTTTCTTATTTAAAAACTTGTTTTCCCCTTAAGGCAATACTGTAACAACATCGTAATGGGATGCTCTCAATAATCCACTTGCTGTGGAACAAATACATGAGCAAACATGATGAAAATGAAACTGCGATGTGAAAATAAATCTTCCTTATTCCTTCTGCATTTGAGTTACGCAATTTGTGGTCATCTCCTTTAGAAGTTGCAGGCACTTGAGTACAGTGTAGCATTTACTTACATATCAAGAACCAGCCTTTTTTGAAGTCTGCTTTTGCACCAAGTGAGAACAATTGGCAAAGGGACACTAATTCAGTGTCAATGAAAAACTGAATGTTTGTTTCCCGTCAGCTGTAAGCAGGAGTGTATTCCAGAAAGGGTAAAATAGCAGAGAATAGCTTGACTTTAACATGGGGAAGCAGCGTTCAGTTTCTATGCACCATATATCTGCAGAGGTCTGCTCCAGCTCTCTGTTCTTTTAAACCTAGGCTTAAAACTGACATTGTCAGTGCATTTTATTAACTTCAATTTGGGATTATTATTCATCTTCTATATTATTATTCTCTTTTAAATACTATTATATGTATTTTTATATCATACATACAGTATATTGTATATATTATTCACTGCCATTTTGCACACCTGTTCTTATTTATTTTCTTTTACTTTAATTTCCTCTTATTATTATTATAGTTGAGTCTTGTTCTGCAGATCTGCAATTCTGCTCTTTATTTTATATTTTTTTATTTCTTCTCTATTGATATTCTGCAGATCTGCAATTGTTCTTTTCATTTTTTTTAATGGTTATTCTTGATTGTGTAGTGTCAATAAAGTACATCTATCTATCTATCTATCTATCCCTGTGTTGTCTTACAGTGTCTTATTGTCTTTGTAAAGTTCTTCGAATTGCCTTGTTGTTGAAAGGTGGTGTAGGCTACAAATGCCTTGCCTTATGAAAAACCAGATTTAGACCATTTTACAAAGGCAACTCAGAGCTAACAGGCTTATTCATTATGGGGCCAGAGTGGCATTTCCTTTCTGATAGAAGTGATAATAAATAGCTTACTGGAATAAAACAATACATGCTTCAATACTAGCACTCATTATAATAGGCCTAGCAGCTTCCATGTAGTGGAAATACTATTTAAATATCCTTCACATTGGTTGTCTGACAGATTGTCATAGTGGATAAACAACTGGTTGTTGCATCAGTTGAACCACAGAGATGAAGCCTGAAAAACTGGAATGAGATCACGGGTTAAGTTCAAGTTAACCGGATGCCATCAAGTTAGTTTGTTTATCAGTTGTATTATGAACATATACAGATGTTGAGTAGTTTCTGGATTTGGTCTGTGACACCCGAACATAAACTCCAAGATTTCCCTGAATTTCAGTTAGACAGAGCCGATAACTCGCTAATTATTTTATCTGGAAAATCACAAGGCCCTTTGTGACCTCTGCCCCCTTGACGTTACTCCGTGGTGGACTAGCATACACCCTCAGAGTGTTGCCATGGAAACATAGCTCTAAGCGATAGCCTGTAGTAGCTAGTGAGGCTAACTTTATAGTCTTATTAATTAATCTTAGAAATTGTATTTATTTATTTATTTATGTTTTTTGGGCAAACTAACGTTAGACCAGTGTAACACACGAACTAAGCAGGAACCAGCTCCTGTACTCGTTTCCAGTTTAAGGAAGCAGGCTAACTTTTTTGTTTTGCAAAATCACTGGAAAATATCCCAAGATGCTTCAGGGCACCCCACATAGCTTAAGCTACATAAACTTGACTTGTGTAATAGCTAGCCCTGAAATCACCAATAGCTTGTAGTTAGCATAGCAATCAAAGAGAAAGTGAGGTTACAAGTAAACCACGCAACTTAACTTACCTGACAAGGTGGAAAAACAACACCAGGCTGTCGGCGACTCTTTGGCTGGACCTCACGATAAAAACATACAGGTACACAGCAATGGAAACAGTCCAGAAAAAAGAGCTGGTGTTGGCGAAAGTGGATATCGCTCCTTGAACGACGCAGTCCAGCGAGTCGGTTTGAAAAACGCTCCAGACTCCGAAGGAGTAGGAGACGGCGGACAGCCAGTCAGACACCGAGAGGTAGACCAGGAGCCTCCTCGGAGTCGTCCTCAAATCTGACCAAATAATGTACGTGAGGATGGTGAGCGAAGAGCCCAGAAACGACAGCGCGCACGAAAACAAAACGACCACCTGCTCAGACAAGTACACAACTGTCTGATTTTCATTTGCCATCGTTTAGTGTGATTAGAAATGAGCTGCGATCACCTCGTGGATACCAGTCTCACTGTCAAACGTGCAACTCAATTTTCAGACACTATGTTTTTGGATATTACCATTGTCTCTGCATTATTTTCCCTTAAATCCAGGCGGCATTTAAAACACAGAGTCGCGTCGAGCCATATGATTTAACAAACTTCGTCCATTGCTTTTAAGGGAGCCAAACAAACTTTTCAGTCTTCAGTGTTTAACCCATCCCTGCCCGCCACCAGAGCTCTCTCTTTCCTCGTTGCACAAACCGGAACCCAAAGCAGAAGTCAGTCAGCTGGTAAAGGGCAGACTCATGTAAGTCTATTTTTGGCTCCAACTTGTGTGACCCTAGAACAGATGACAACCTGTAATGGTTCCCATTCCAGGCATAGTTTATATAAAAACTGTTCTGTTATGCCACCTGTCATTGTAAGCATGCTAAACACAGAGCAGTAGTCAGGTCATTTAGCTGCCAAGTACAGAAAGAAAATTAAATCTGATCTTGTTTTTTAAGTTGGATTGTCACATATAAAATGAAAAAACGTGCCCATAAACCTTAATAACAACTGTTCAAATCCTTATTAAAGTTTTCCAGTACAGTAAAAGTAAAAGGTAATACAACAGCCATGTAAAATAAATAACTTACAATAGTAAAAGTAGAAAAAGAATCCCAACACAAAGGGAATAAAAGAGTACATAAAAACGTTATCAAATAAAGTAAGATAAACCAAGGCAGTAAAATGATAAAAGAATCACGTAAAAGCACAATAAAGGCAATTGGAAGCCAGTTTAGGGACGCAAGGTGAAAAAAAGGTGATTTATTTTGTTGAGTAAAATCCTAGAAGCTGAATCTTGAGTTGCACAAACGGGGCATTACCGTAGTCTGTTCTTGTATGTATATATCTTCTGAAAGCACCAGTAGTCATCCCTAAAACATAATTTGGACGGCAATGATTATTTTCATTATCTATAAATTTTTCAATTAATTTTTACCTATCACAATTTCTGAGAACCCAAGGTAATGTCTTCAAATTGCTTGTTTTGTCTGACCAATACTGCCGAATCTCAAGGTATTACATTTACAGTTATATAAAACAGGATAATCAGCAATTGCAATTGTCATTTTTGCCTAGTAAATAATTGGAATGTTTAATCAGGTATCAAAATTGTTGCCAATTCATTTTCTGTCAATTTAATAATCAATTATTTGGCTAATCATTTCAGCACTAATTATTGTATCATGAATATTAAAGTATTGTGTAGAACATATATATACATATTCAATATTTGTCAATATTCCCCAGCCCTGTGCTGTATTGCTAAAGCAGTTCACAGTAACACATTGCATTACCCATCCAACATGTAAGCTTTCCATTGTAGGAAAACCTGAGACTGTGACTCTTAGTGAACGCCGACTATCTCAGCATTCTGGGGCAATAAAATAATTTTTTAAATGGAATAATAATACAAATTTAATTAAAATGTGCTGCTGGTGGTCACCTTTTGCAGGCTTTGTGTCGAGCAGCTGGTAATTCTTTGGTGGCCTTGTAATCGTGTTTACCAAGGAGTTGGAAGTGTAGGAAGATTTAAAGCCATAAAGCAGCGACCTTGTGTGAGAGCAGGATTTTAATGTCCAGAAAAACTGCAGCCCCTTTTTTTGTGTCTGCAGCAATGCAGTGACACATTGTCTGTTTTCCTGCAGTCTGCAGCAAACCCATCTGCATTATCACCAGTCACGCATGACCAACAATCACTTTTACAGTGCACAACATTTTTCATCACGTGTTAACAATAAATCGCTAAAGATTCAGTGATTCTGTAGACAAAAGCTGATTTTAAAAAAAATAAAAAAATTTTGGGATCATAAATCAGGAGCGCACTATACATTCAGCTGTGTCTGTGGTGTGTGTGTGCGTGTAAAAACCCTAAATTAGTGTGCACCTGGCATCCAGGTCGTTCTGCCTCATCTGCACTCATTAGCTCTACTGTGTTTGCATGGCAACGTCATTTTTCAAGGGTCTCAAAGTGCTTTTACACAGTGCAAAGTGGTTTATACAACACAGGTTTTCCATAATTATGAAATGCATGTGTACTGTGAAAACAAACAAGGCAAATTAATATATATTAGTCTTTATGTAACTTTTATTTACCCCTTTTTTACAGTTATAATTCAAGATATGAAGAAATGATTAGGCTGCAGCTGATAAAACTGGAATCAACCATATTATACTATACTACTATATACTATATACAATAAAGAAAATGTACAAATAACCCATTAAGCAAAATTAAATGTGATGAAAAATACAACATGCATTTGCAACAGAAAATGAATGAAAGGGAAAGGGATTTTAGACTGTCTCTCTCAATTAAAAGAAAAAAATACAATGTTGGTTTTACAAATTGCTGCAGTTTTTCAAGAACAAAAGCATGCTGGGAGGTTGCTTTCAGTCACAAGATGGCAGCAGAGGATCATAAAAGTACAACACATAGTGTAGAAGTTGGATCCAATTGTAAATATTGTAATGGCCATGCTCTCAGTTGATCTGTATTCAGTTAATTCTGTATCAGGTCCACACACAGTGGCAGCACACATGTAGGATCCATGTTTGCTGCAACGCTGATAAGCGTTTTGCCTCCCTCTCATTTCTTTCTGCCTGCAACGGCTGTGATCCCAGGGCTTCTTATTGCGAAGAATTTCTGCGGCAGTATGCTTGCTGATTGCTTCGTTCTCACTCCTCACAACAACCAGCTAAGACACTGCCAGAGAAACACCCACAGGAGCCGTGTCCAACCGTCCGTCCCTCCCTCCAACAGGATCCTGACTGGCGTTTGCTGTGCACTTCCACCTGTGAGTCTACTATGGACGCTCACACTTTTCATGCCCAGCTTTGTGGTGGTGGTGGTGGTGGTTGTTGGAAGGCAACGGCCTCACACTAAAAGCCGACGGGGGTGGTGCAGTCCTATGCCAACAGCCGGAAGCTCTATAAGAAAAGTAGGAAATAATGATTGAATTCATGGAATAAACCTAATTTGGCCTGATACATTTTAATATAAAATTGAAATAAATATCTAGTTGGATTCACTTTATTTTTATAAATCTTAAACTAAGATTTAAAGAGGCACTCTCCCCTGTCCAAATCAGTTTTATATAAGTTCGATGCATTGATGAGTCTATGCTCCGCTGCCCAAAGTGACCCAAAGCTTGTTCCCAAACAGATTCTTGATACTCTTCTAGCCTTTTGTGCGGCATCACTTTAAGTGCACACAACTTGGGCAAACACAAACACCCCCAAACTAAGAATAGACTTGCCATGACTCATGATTTTGCAACAAAAAGCTTGGTTTGATTTAGCTGTCCTCTGTGTGTGTGTGTGTGTGTCTGCGTGTGGCTATCTGTTCACATGAGTGCCATATAATGCAAGTGCCTGTGTGTTTATGTACCTAAGGGACAACAACTAAAATCCCCTTGCTATCAGTTGCGTTTGCTCGCTGCAGTGCTATTTTTGTGCCAGCTGACCATTCCATACTGTCCTCTCCCTGTGGACTCTGATTTGCTGACAGGACAACATGGATGCTGGAGAGCGATCTGCAGTCACTAGCAAATGAACAGAGGGAATTATGAAGGTGTCAGGAGGGATGTTTGGAAAGCACACAGTTGGATGAATGTCCTCTATCTGGTATATCTTTACTGCTGAAATCCGCAGTAAGGCTATTTGTAGCTCTCCATGTCTGCTTTTGGTATATTTTATGACGCAGTTTTGGTTGTATAACTGGAAATTCCTGATGGTTTGGTGGCTGGAACATTTTAATGTCAAAGAAAGAATTTAGATGCTTCTAAGAAAAAATGTTTGTGATGCTCCGATGCTAGTATTGACGCAACATGCCCGCTGATGTTTACGCTAAATATTTATTTCCGTCCCTGTCTTACACACACAGACACAAGTGATGTCCACTGACAAACACAGGAACACCTCTTGACCTGCTTTCAGTTGCCAAAAGGCTGCATCCGTGTCTCTTTGTGGCGAGCCAGACACTGCCTTCACTGTGAGCACATGATGACAGGAATTCCTTCCTGCTCAGGGCTTGATGTAATCCCTAATATAGGATTGAGAAATGCCAGTGAAAACAACACCCTGCTGCTTGCTAAATGAATGAATGACTGGCTGCATCATACAGCAAACAGCAGCAGCAGGAACAGCAGCTACTCACATACCTGTCCACAAGATTTATTTTAGCCCTCAGGCTGGGTTCAGCTTTTCTGACAGAATTTTGTCTTCCTATTTCTGGCTAAACAAAAAACAAGGTAGTGGGAGATTTGTTTGTTTACAAATATTAGTGTGAGGAGTGGATGAATATTGCATGAATTAATTTAGTAGGAGACCAAGAAGAACATTTAGATTGACTAGAAGGTACTGGATGCTTTTCAGGTTTGCCAGGTTAAAAGTGACGTTATACACCTTAATTTAGACTCTTGTTTTTGGTTATACTGAGATGACAGGTATAGGCTTAAATTATAGATATTAATATAGAAGTAGCTTGCAATGGATTACTTCTACTTCTATGTGTCCTAAAGTAGGCAATATTCATCATATAGTTAAAGGAGTAAGGATCGGGATACTGGTGCAAATATGATTGAGAGCTAGAGAGATATCCAGAACGAACAACATGATTAGGGCTCCAACTAACTATTAATTTCATTAGCAATTAATCACCTTTCCTCAAATCCAAGGTGGCGTCTTCAAATATCTTGTTTTGTCCCACTATCATATTAAGTTTACTGACACATAATACAAAGGAAAACCCTCACAATAGAGACGCTGGAACGAGGAAATGTTTGTTATTTTTACTTGAAAAATGACTTAAACGATTAATCGACAAACAAAATAATTTTCTGTCGATCGACCAATGGTTTCAGCATCATGATAAAAGTTATTTTACAGATTCTCAATAAATAATTTAAGGTGATTTCTTATCTTTTTCAGATACCAAAAGTGGTACCAATTATTACCTATTTTTGATCAGATATTTCCTATCTTCCCCAATTTGAATCATACTACTTAATAATATTTGAGTCATTTATATTAATGTTATTTTATAAGGCAATGTTCTTGCGTTAAGATGACCTGAAATACTATTGAAAAGTTTAAGTAAGTTTGGCTTGTTTTGTTATATGATAGATGATTTGTAGAGAGCAAAATAATCATTTTGGTAGTAACCGATTTTAGATACCTTATTGGCACCAGTGTCAAACTTTGAATCATAAAGGTGCCTCAACACACCCATGTGCAAAAACTAAAAGCTTCAACATTTTTATAATTTTTAAAATATATTTATATATTTTTGTCTTTCAAGAGTTAATATTAGTCAATTTATTAGAGTGTTAGAGGTGTCATGTCTACAGTGTCAAGTGTAATATTAGACAAAATGCACATAGTGTGTGGCTTAGACTGGCATGTATTTAAGTAACCATGGGACTCGCTCCTGAATAAGTCTATAGTTCATGGCATGTTCAACCTACAGGCAACACACATATACACATATAGTATACACCCCAACCCCAGACCCACCTACACTTCCTGAATATGCTCTGGATGCTAATAGAAAACCCACACTCACCCAGCTACCCAACATCAACAACCCTGTGCACTTTACTTCACATCCCCGCTCCTCCTCGCTCCTCTCCACTGCGACTTTTCTTGGTTGTTCCAGTATCAGCTAACAACGCTCCAACAGTCATGCTTCCCTGCTTCAGTCCCATTCCAGAAACCTAATCATCTTATGGCTAACAATGACATTAGTATTTACTGTAGAGCCATGTTTCTGAACAATGCTGCACATGACACGTAGACTGATGGTATGCCTGATGCTGGGGCTTAGCCTCTCCTGAGTTTTATGTAGCACAAGTATGTTTATTGATTTAGCTTTTTAGATGTTTTAATTGAACCACCACTGGAGGCGTTTGAAGTCCATGGAAAATGATTAGAAGTAATAAAAGCCTTAAAGGTTATGACATTTATTCTCTAGCTTTTGTTGTAGGTTTTTGAACTTTTTTTGGAGATGTGAATTGGTTTAATCTGTATTCCCTTATCACTACTGTATGTCAAACTGCAGTGTGTTAAGAATTCAATGGATTTTGAGTCTTACACACAGTGTACCCCTGGTTACCATTAAACAGAGTTGCCCCGTAACTATCTGCAGGCTTGACCACATGTAAAATACACAGATCATAGTACACAAGACACTAAATGATTATCATTTGAGTCACTCGAGTGATGTATTTGAGTTTTGACTGTAGAGCTAATCAGTAACATGCTGCAATTATGTGTCACAACGTGTTTAATCTGACACAGTTAAGGTTGTCTTTATCTGCTTTCCAATGTACAGTATGTGCAATCTTATGACGCTTCCTGACTCAAACACATGAGGCCTTTTTGAATCTCCCATCACACTTAGTCATGATTGATTGTCATTTTGTGAGCAGAAACTCAAATCAGCTCTGTCTCCCGCCTGTATTTAACCAGACACAAATCAGTGTGTGTGAAACGAGGAACTCTGAATCTCTTTGGTCTCTGCTTTTCAGGAAGGAGAGGCGGCCTGCTGGGTCTCCTGATGGAAAGCGGCTTCCCATCTGAACAGAGGAGAAAACAATAACACAAACAGCTGTCCTTCTCTGTGAGGATCAAACTGTGGTCAGACAATGATCACCGAGTCCCCGGGGTCACTGGTGGCGCTCTGTCTGTGCGGAGGTTACTGTGCCACTGTGTGATTGGTAACTGTGTGTTTGGGTGTATCATAGTTCTCTGCATTCAGTAACCTTTGGGATAGTTACCATCAAGACTCGGCTTGGACGCTTTCATGGCACTTAGAACTGCACTTCAAATTAATGTTTTCTCATTTATACTTAAATCAACTTATAGGTTTTATTAAGTTGATCTGAAGGCCCCATTTTAGCATATTTTGATTTCCTCACGCTAATTAGTGTTTCTGAAGTTTTACTCAAAGTAGAGGTGCGCTGTGCTCCTCTTTGCAATAATAATTAACCTAGACGCTCACAGAAGTGCTCAGTTGTAATATTATATGTCAGAGGCTTTTATCCACACAGAGTTTTGGCACTCACCAAGCAGCGAGGCAGCAGTGGAGCTCCTCCATCCACGCTCGTCTCCAGCGAGTGCAATCTGGTGTTCACATCAACAGGAGTCCGTCCACGGGTGCTGCTGGGCTCTCCCATTGTGTGGGTCACTTCACACTGGCAAACTGTTGACCACAAGCCTCTTCTCTCTCTGTCTGTCCCTCTGTGGATGTCTCTGTGTGCTTCACTCAGGCAACAAGTCAAGGCATGTTCCAACACGCCACCAACAGCCAGCTGGGTGTATGAGCTTGCTCCTAGACCAGAGGGGGGAGGAGCAGAGGATCACAGAGGGGGGAAACCCAGAAAAAAAATCCAGCATGACTCAGCCTGCCTCAATCGGTTAGCATACACAGCTTTCACTTTCAACACTTTAACACATGAAAGAGTTATTTGAAGTTACATTAAGATATTCTCTGTGTGACATGGTTAAATAGATTTCTTTACAAAAGCAGAGTTGATGAGTTGATGTGAGGGACGATGGGGACAGACTGAAAAAGTGTTAAAGAGAAGAGCATTTTTGAATTGGACTGACTTGTCAGATCACCATTGCTATATCATAGATCATAAAGAAGTCCAGTGTACCTGCAGTCAGTGACTTCTTTCTCTTTTCACCCTCTCTGCCCAGCGGGTGGAAGCAGTTCACCATGTTCTCAGTCTTTCCTGGCTAATGCTAAAACCTCAGCCTTTACTGGTTGAAGTTGAATGGATGCAAGTAAAAAAAACATTTTCTTAAATTCAGCTACAGTACTGCTAGTCATTCTTACTCTTATTAGCAAGCAGTCCTGTTTTATCTTTAACACAGCAGATGAATAGTTTATAGAAGCTGTAACCGTACACCAGCACAGCATACTAATGAAAGCTGCTGATTCATCAAATCATCTTGCACAGTAACCCACAGTAGGTCACATCAATTACAGATGAAGCCCATCAATATGAATTATATGACTGTGAAAATCTTAGGAAATGCATGGGCAAAGATATGGAAAACTTGTGAAATATTCCTGGTGATGTTGGATGTCAAATGTGAATTTAAAAGCAGTTTATTAACGCAGCGGAGAAAGAATCCTCTATCTGATGGATCAGAGAGAGAGAGAGAGAGATACAAATGTACATTTTGTTCTGTTTAGCTACTGACACATTGAACTGTATCAAATGTGCAGAATCATCACCATCCATGAGTGCAAATTGTTATGTAGAGCTGCACTGATGCTAGCTGGGGTGTTTTTTTTTTTTTTTTACTAGAGGAGAGGTGATGCCAATTCACAGCTGTAGTGGAAGTTGATCACTAGGCAGATTCTGGATGCAGCGGCAGGAACCAGCTCAGCAAAACTCACCTGCTACAATATGGTCTCAATCTGGCTGCCTGAGCATCTCTAAAGCACCGTACTGTACATCACCAGTGCTGCTCTCCACTGCAGCCCATCAACAGACGTATCAATGAAAAAGCAAAGTCACTGTGATGTTACACCCAGAAAGAAGTTAAAGCACTTTTAGCTCTGCTTGGAGGTTTGTCTTTTCCCCACTGAAAGCAGCTAGAAAAGCAGTGAAACTTTGTAAAAGAGCAGAAGAGATGTATGCGCCTGCAGATAGTTGCTTTAATTTATTGGAAGTGGTGATGCGGCACTGCACTGCACAGCAGCGCCAGCAGCAGTTTCACCAACTGAGTTGGTTCTTAATTTATGGAACCATGAACTATCTGTTTGCACAAGAGTGAATTATGGACAGTCATTGAGCTAGCCCACTCACAGGAAATTATTCCCTGCACTTTAATAGCGAAATCATCACATAAAACTGTAATTTATTCATCTTCCTACCTGGGACACAGACTGCAGCCGAGGCCTCACACTTGCATCTGGTGTTAGTTGGGGGGGGGGGGAGGAACCCCTAGCCCAGCAAGTTCAAAGCTTGCTGCATTGATTACATCATCGGAACTGGAGTGCTGGAACGGGACAATGCACCATTGGTGGGGGGTGGGGGTGGGGGGGCAACCGGCTAATCTCACCATTGCCTCCCTGTGGAGCTCCATGAGCAGAGTGTGTGTGTGTGTGTGTGTGTGTGTGCGTGTGTGTGTGTGCGCGCGTGTGTGTGTGTCTTTCTCTTTCTCTTCTGTCTCTAAACTCAGCATAGTCCGGTCCAGAGTGAGATGGCCTGCTCTCCCTCACATTTACCACCACTGTGTCACATGACTGAAGGACTGTCTGTGTCTGAGAGAGAGTGATAGTCTCGATGTGCATTCCTGTGTTTCTGTGTGTGTGTGTGTGTGTGTGTGTGTGTGTGTGCATGTGTGCTATTAGAGGCCAGCACTGCAGGAACTCAGCTGCTGCAGGACACTGCAGGATAGCTGTTCTGCTGCTGTCTCTTGCTTTTTCTCCCTCTCTCTCTCGCTCTCTCTCCTCTCTCTATTCACTCGCAAATTGCTCAAGGAGGATGGTGAGAGCATGTGCTGCATACTTTTTCAGCAGGGGAGGGGGGGGGGTGAGTGGAGGAGAAAGGAGGAGGAGGAGGGGGTGGGGGCAGAATCACAGAGGTGCAAAGCATGCTGTTGAGGCACTGTGCTGGGCAACTGTACCTCTGAGAGAGACTACAGTAGAGAAATTGGAGCCGAAGGAGGAGGAGGAAAGAGGGTGGGAGGTGGGGGGAGGGCAGAAGTGAGGTGCAAGGAACATCAGGTGAGTGCGGCAATTTCCTTTGCCGGCGGTGCAGCACCCACCCTCAGTGAAAGTGTGAGCAGGAGAACTGCAGATGTTCCAAGATGATGTCAGGCTCCGGATGTGGCGCGGACCTTATGTACAGTTTGCTATCACTCTGTTCCCTCGCACTCGCCTCCCTGCAGTGGGGAGAAATCCAAAGGCCAGAGACATGCTTTGGACTTCTGCCTCACAAAGAGCTGGCTGATGACGCAGGGCCGGCTTTTTCAAGGTCTTAGCACAGTTACCTGAGGTGAACTCGCCGAACTGACCTGGCTGGATCCATCATCCAGACCTCCCAGATAGGTTTCAGAGCACATTTTGAATACTTACTCACTTTTATATGAAGCGTTTTTGCCCACAAACAATTTTTACATGGCCTTTGAAAAGGCTCGCAGTTGAGCGTAGACAGTACAATAGGGCATAAAAGACAAAAGTAGCAACATCGACTTTTAGAGCTAGAGATTTGCTGAGATGCTCCTGCAAAGATATTACCAAGCAGAATGGTTCTGCTCTGAGAGACCTTTTTCTGTTTTTATCCAAGAGACAGATAAAAACTTATCTAAACACGCACAAACAACTCAATACTTTCTCTCACACAGTTTGTGCTACACTCTCCAAAAAGAACCATAAAGAGCTGCACTCTGCCCTCATATCCACTTTTAGGACAGCAGAAAAGTCCTAGCAGCTAGAGCACAACTTCATGACTGCACCACAGCTCCCCTGTCCCATGCAGGCCACTGTAGCCTCATTCTCATTTCCTCATGTCAGCACTCAGACACTGACAGCCCAGGACCACTGACACAATAGATCCTTCTTACCAGTCTCCAGCATCATATTCACAACTAACACATGCTGCTAAATATAAACCCACAACTACCAGAGAAAAGTATATAGAGATCTGTTCTCTCCTGAAAGCTAAGTTGGCAAAGACAAAAGTCTCCTCTAGTGGAGAGAACTCTTTGCATCCCGGTTAGTTTTTTTTTTTGTCCTTGTGTCAAATGGCAAAGCCCTCTCAACCAGCCGCTATCTGACACGCCGGCTGCTATTTCCAGCCTGTACCATGTGTTAAACATGGATGAGGGAGCAGTGGAGCCTGACTGCTAACTGACTGGCTGTCTGGCTGGTTGCTGCCTGGTTATTACTGGTGCAGAGGAGGCTGACACTGATGAGACAGAAGCAGCCAGGAGATTAAAACACTACAGGCATGCACACCGACATACGTATATCAACTCCTGTAAGGCTGATTTAAGAAGTACACCATCCTATGCGAAGAGACAGACATGTAAGGTAACAACATACAAGGTAAATAAGACTGAAGAGGAAATAGATGTATACCTACAGATGAGTCTCAGACGGCATCACACACGGGGCGGAGAGGAGGAAAACTTCTCTGCACTCACTCTGAGCCTCATGGTCGCTGGTGATGTGCTTTCATGGCGCGGCAAAGTTGACTGCAGCATTGCCTCCTGAACAGAATGACATTGTTTGCACTCTCTCTCTCTCTCTCTCTCCCTCACTCCTCCTCCTCCTCCTGTACGCGCTCGCTCCCCCTCCTCTTCTTTGCACGCTTGCTGGCAGCATAAACTGCACAGCTCAGCAGTGTTCCCCCACTGCCGCAGCAGATCCTGCATGAGCTCTGCGTATCTGAGTGGGATGGGACTTTTAAAGGGGAACGCAACCTCCAGGGTCAGTGTGTGTGCACATCCTCAGTCTGCCTTGCTCTCCTCCCTGTGCTCCTCTGCACCCCCCCCCCAACGCCCCCGAGAATCATCAGTGTAAAGGACTCCTCACAAGAGAGACCCCCTCCACGCACACATAACTCTCCATACCCTTTTATTCATTTTCACACTACAGCAAAAGCTGCTTTTAGATATGAGTGTGCTCAAACCACAGAGAGGCCATCTCCTCTGGTGTGTTTTGAAACTTCACAATTTTTCTGAAATCTAATTGCCTCTGAAAATGCCTGGAAGGATTTCTCCAGGTATGAGTTGCAAAGAAGATGTATTTAAGACCATTTAAATTCAAAAACGTACCTGTAAGAACTGAAAATGTGACCCTGTGTCAAGCTAAATTAAGAAAATCACACACTTGGTCACCATTTTTTTCACCTGTCAGCTGGTAATACATTAAAGACAATGTGGTTGATTTATTAGTTATTTATTATAAGCAATAGTTAAGACTCGTATTTCAACCAAGTACGTCAACAAAACACAAAACTTAAGGCACAGCACAGGATTATTGCACACAGATCACCATGCATTTTGACAAATGAATATGCAATAATCATGCAATCAGTAAGTGAATGTCACTATCTAAAAGCTGCTAAATCCCATACACTTGCTCAAAGTTTCACAATTCTCACAAGTACAAATTCCCCTTCAGTAAAGT
The DNA here is from genome assembly GCA_002120245.1 of Maccullochella peelii. Lineage (NCBI taxonomy): Eukaryota > Metazoa > Chordata > Actinopteri > Centrarchiformes > Percichthyidae > Maccullochella > Maccullochella peelii. Next base: position 44,957 of record LKNJ01000682.1, read on the forward strand.
AAAATGCCCTTAATCTGCAATCCCTATTACCTGCCTTTCATTACCCAAGATGCACTGCTCTACTGGTGCTATTCTGCAGTGCGCTAAAAAATAGAAATATCTTGACCAACCAAATTTGTCTTTAGCGCGTTGCACAACTCTGTGAGAGTGAGATCATCCATCATTGAGTCAGCCAATAAGGTTGAACTTCTCTTTCTGCAATGTCTTTACTCCACAAAAGTGGTACACTTTCCGAGCTTTCGGTGATGATGTTTGCCGTGCACTGCATGGGCCTTGTATGGATAATGGTGGCTCCATTAAAAATTCTGTGCATTTTAGGCATCAGCGTCTTGGCTGCTCTCTGCAGCAGTGCAGCGCTCTCTGCTTCTCACTGCAGGAGTGAGGCTTTTTTTTTTTTTGCATGACTTTGTTCTGCCTGGGCCCCCAGTTGGTTCTTCTGGTGCAAACTAGAAGCTGCATGCATCGAGTATTAACCCTGAAACCATCACGTCAACGTGTATTCTTACCTGTTTTAAGCACATTTATAGTTGTAGCTTTTGTACTACATATTATATTAAGGCTTTTCTCCATAATTAGCTTGTATCTCTGCCGTTATAAGATACGCCACTGCTGGAACAGATTGCTGAATCAGCAGCACTGACATAATGGAGCATCTCTGACTATTGGGGATCTGCTACACGAGTCTGTCCATATCAATCAGTGCCAGTATGAATCATAGGTATGCACCATGCAAAAACTGTTCCCTCAGATGAGAGCGAAGCATCATTTCCTGCATGTACAATCTGCATGCAGTGCTGCTACTGCATCAGTGTGCCGAGCCTCGCAGCATCTGTCCTCTCCTGTGTACTCTGTGACACCAGGGAAAATGCCGCCGCCAGCATATCCCTCACATAGCCCATGCCATTCTCAGTAATGGCATCCCCTGTGATGAATAAGCCATGAGGAGGGGCCCTTTTACATGTCCTATTAGATTACCTTGCTATGCTTTACCTGGCTACTGTCAGGTAAAGCATAGCAACTGCTGCCTCTGGCTCCCCACTCTTCTTAATATTCTCTATTGTTAGCCCAGCCAAGGGCAGAATGTGTAAATGTGTGTTAAGGCTGATAGATCATGTGAGTGTGGAGATTCGGAGTTGAGTTATCTGTGCAGTTCATTGAATGTGTACATACACGGCTCTCATTCATGTTTATGATTCGCATTAAGGTCTGGGAAAACCTCCTGACTGTTAGTGTATTTGCAGTTGATAGGAAACGTTTACCTAAATAGGTGATTGCTGTTTTTTTGGGTGCCTGGCAATCGTCATTGTCTGTATTTTCAGACGCGAGCTATGAGCAAAAGTGACGTAATGCTCATGTGAGGGAAAAAAGGTTATCCGTCAAGTATGGACATTCTTGACACATGCAGATAATGGAGTCGAGTCTAGTGAGTCGGCTAGTGAGTTGGCGTGTTTCTTTTGGCCATTCACAGCCCATTCCTCGGCTCCATTGATCTGTACGGAAAAGATAATAGACACATTGATTCACAAGCTCAGCAGCTTGCTTGGTTTACACATCAGTTCAGACTAATTCCCAGTAGTCCTCAGTCAAGGGGGAGAATTGCCTTAATTGATGACTGACTCCTGGGTTTGTGACACTCTTTGGGTGCACAGCATAGCAGAATTTATTTCAGAAAATCTGACAAGATGTAAAAAAAAAAAAAAAAAAAAGGTTTCAGTGAGCTATAGGTGATTAGGCAGTTATAAGGGATTTTTTCAGGGGAAATCTGACATTGCCAATGACAAATAGAGTCAGAGAGGAGGCAATTAAGGCTAGCTAGCAATAAATTTACTTCACACGTAAGCTTGCTCTCTTTGCTCAGTTCAGTCAATCTGGCATAGAGATAGACTGAATGATGGGATCCTGATTTTGTATAAGAAGGTGTGTGGTGTGTTTCACTGCGCCAATGCTTCTTTGTTGACCTCATTTTGTAAAGCTGTACAGATTCCTGCCAAGGCCAAGTGGAGTGAAAAACGCTGAAACGGGTCAAATGTGGAAGCACAGAAATGACTGAAGCACACAGAAGTACAACCTGTTTAACATTTAGAATTGTGAATTCATAACAAGTTAATTATTCCAGATATCATTTATTTCACTGACAAAGAAAACACTGTTTTCCATTTTATCAAAGAATCACTTACGACATTACTCACCGTGATATTAAAGACCCCGTTTTGAAAGGCAGGGCTTGATATGTGGAACATATGAAGCGCGAGGAGTCATATGAGAGGGATTTTATTAAAAGGTCTATGATGGATTGACATGGTGAGTGGCTGAACTTCTGACAGCTGGCTGCTCTGTTGTGGTGAATGAGCAGCGGCTCTGTCTGCGTCAGCAGCAGGAGCAGTTTGCTCTCTACAGTGGTGTTGTAGCAAAGCATAATGCACAGATCAGCCTTAACTGAGGGAGACTGCAGCTGGGAAGCCTATAATATCCATTTCAAGCATCCCTATGTAATATTTTAAGATAAACAGAAAAAAAAAGTTCTACAGTTTATGTCTTTGTCTGTATTTGTCTGTTCTCTGCAGCATTTTGTGTATTTAAGATGACTGCAGTTAAAATGTGGACATTGTAGGGCAGGTTAAGTAGATATTTCTCTATATAGAGAACAAAGACTTTGGACTTCATCTTATCTGTGGCAGTAGTATGTAGATGCCCATTAAGCTGTAAACCAGCTAAATTACACCCGTAAATATTTAAGTTTCATGTCTAAATTGCACTTTTCAAATTCAAGGCACTGAAAGAAAAAAACAAACCAAAATGATCATCTTGAAAGCAATCGAGGACCTCACTTTGATGAAGAATATCCTTCACAGGGAACTGCCACAGTCCATCACTGTAATGCTGCCTTTTTTTAATGAAACATTAATATTTGTGTGATAGTAAGGCAGATAACAATTTTGTGTGGATGGGACAGGATGTGTGGTGCAGTAATATCGCTTGATGATTCTTAAAAGAAACTCCAGTGTTATTTGTGTGCCATATTTATCTGCAGAGATGGCGAGCAGCTTGTTATTTTGGTCTTTTCCCCTGCTGCATTGTGTTCTGCGTTCCAGGTTCTTGGGGGAGTGTTGCATATCCTCCACAACAACTTGTGTCATCTGGTGATGTGTGTTGACTCCTGGCCTACATTCACTACTGCCATTTGTTACCATCAAAAACAGGTATAGCACACAGGGACAAAGATAACTTATAGGCTCCTCCAGAGTGGTCTGATGATGTCTGTATACGCCTGTGAAGGATTTCAGCAGCAGCGGCTCCGGGGTGATTCCTCACATATGCGGCATCTTCACCAAGAATCCAACAACTCTGAGAAGTCTGCTTCTTAATGAGAGAGTCGTAAACTGGAGGAACGGACTCATATTCAGAGGTAGTGTGAAAGAATGAAGGCATAACATTTCCTTAACTGATGTATCAAGAGTATACTGTATGTTTTGAATTAAGATGCACGGTGTAGATTTTTTTTGCCAGTAATGTACAACCTTCTTCAGTATAGCAATGTACATTATTTTTTATTCCAGTGCAATACTACCATGTGTCTAGTTTCCATCTGTGAAGTATACTTTAATTCCTATAAGTATACTGTAACTGTGATGCATGGTGCAGATGTAGACATCCAACAACACTGTTTTTGGATGACTGTGACAGTTGTCACAGTTTTATTGTTTCCAATTTTAACCTCCTTCATTCACTGAAGGGATGAGCTAAGTACTTATTCTCTTTATTTTTGTTTTTGTCAACAAACCCCATTGAAAGACGGAAATCAACAATGCATTGATCATGAGCCTGTTTCTCAGTATACCATCATCTGTAGCGCTCATCCCCAAGCCCAGTTGCTAGTAAAGTCATAGATCTTTAAAAATGTGTCACAAATATTCCCTTTAATTTTAAAAATGGGTCAGTAATTTCCTAAAACAGCTGGGCATTGTATTTTTAAGAGGGCATTTCCTGGGAACTACTTTCATATGCAGATTAATACACATTTTGTCCGCGTGTGAGTATTTCCGGCAGCAGGACATGTGTATAAGGGATCAAATCAAAATAAACTACAGTGACTTCAATAATGAAGGAGGATGTTACCCAGTGCAAGGATGTGGCTCACTGACTCATTTTTTGTAGTTTTTAGATAACAATAGAGGTCTATGGCAGAGAGGAAGAAGATATGTCAGGCTTTGGATACACAGACAGTACTTGTTAGTTGGAACTAGTCATTGTTGGTTTTGGTCTTATAAGAAATAAGAAACATATAGAATATCACCAAACTTATTCTTTAAACGTAACTGTGTTGTTTGTGTTCGCACTTGTAAATAGAAAATGTGTTGTCATTTAATGAAACTTCCAAAATGTAGATATTTTCGTCTGCCTTAGAACAGTTTGTCCATTAATGTCTTCACTTATTGTATGAGTCAATATAATGCAACACAGCAGGCAGTTTTAATATCAGAGTAAATACAATAATATATTTTTAAGCAATTATTGTCTGTACCCGTAGTATCAAACAACTATGATATATCATTTTTTTCCAATCTGATGATTCTGTTACATGTAATTTTATTTGCCCATGCCATGATTAGGAATGCACCGATCTGATATGCTTGAATGATATCTGTGCCGATACTGATCTCATTAAGCGGAACGGGTATTGGCCATGGCACGACTGATCTACACTACAATACAGCGTCTTTGTCAAGGTCTTCCTAAAAATGTTGTGTCTGCTATCAGTTACATTCTTTCAGTCACAGCGGGTTACCAACTCAAGTTTTTAGTGCTTCTGGCCTCATGTTACCTTATATAAAAATGATTCCAATGAGTACCATGCAGTGGGGTATACAGATTTTAAATTTGGCAAAAAGAGAGTTCTGGTATCGGATAGGTATACTGTATTAGATGCCCTGATTTGAGGTATCAGAAACGGTATTGGGAAAGAAAAAAGCTAAATTGGTGCATCCCTATCCATGATGATGAAGGTAAATTTAAACAAATTGTCACTTTGCTTTTGTGTCTCTGAAAGGTATACTAAGGTCACATTGTCATCTCATCAATACCTTCATCCAACACAGCCAGGAGAATATGGACTTGCAAAAGTGAGTTTCTGAAATGTATTCATGACCTGAGTTCAAGGCAGCTCCATTATTTTTTGCAGCTGATGAGTGAGATTAGAAAATATGATATACATTTCCTTGATTCATGTTCATCATTTTTGTTCGCATTTTTCCCTGCAGACCAGGAAGGTGTTGCCACTGCCAATTTCCATTCTGGACGAGTCCCACGCTGAGCTCGTGGATGCACACTTGCCTTATGGAGGCAGCCAGAAGAGCCTCAACCACGTGAGAGCCTGTATCCGCCATCTGCCAAACCACTGTGTGACGGATGAGAGGGGCCGGTCCGTGTCCTGGATGCTGTCTGACGAGCTGTGTGAGCTGAGAATGGCCTACACCCTACCAGAGTACAGACGGGCCGGTCACCTCCTGGCTCTGTCTCTGGCTCTGATCCGTATGATGAGCTCCGTGGGTCTGCCCATCTACTGCCATGTCAACAGCAGAACCAGGCCACCATTAACACTGTGACCTCACTCGGCTTCACTGCTTGTCCCAGTATGGAGGACATCTCAGTGCAGCTAATATGCAAGGACAGAGTCTGAGTAAGCCAAACTAATGACAATAAAGTCTGTTGGATGACTGAAACCACACTGGAAAAGTGATGTTTTATTGTAAAAGTGGAAAATGTAACAATTACTCCCCTTGTTCTGATTTCTGTTTTCCTACAGTACTCAGGGGATGCTGCACTTAAGACAGCTTAATCCATTGCTGACAGCAAACTGCAAGTAGAACAAACTAAATAAATAACATTTTCTGTGACTTTAGGGTGGATTTGATGAATATGCCAGCCATGCTGCTCCTTTTTTATTCACTGTAAAAAAGGTATACAAATGTCCCTCAACATGAAATAATTCTATAAGGACAATACAAATCTGTCTTCAGTTTGACCCTCTGGCATTTGCAGAGTGGCTTTTCTTGAGGAAAAGACCCCTTAATCTGCAGATCACCCAAAGGAGGCTCTCATCCACCTGAGACACCTCCCTGGAGGTGTGCCGTTCCACTGCTGATTGCCTCTCTGTGTTTTAGCAGCAATGCACCATTCAAGTCTGCAGGCAACTTGACAAATGAGCAGCGATCTGAGCCGAGGGGATGCTCGTACTGCACCACACATCCTGTCCCATCCACATCCCCCCGTCCCGCAGTGGTGCACCTCTCTTCACTGATGCCCTTTCCTTACTCTAAACCGGCAAGCGCTCTTCTCAAAGTGACACGAGTACAGCACACGCTAAATACATGCCTGCTGACGCATGTACATACAAAGACACGGCTGAATACATGCCTGCTGACGCATGTACATACAAAGACGCGGCTGAAAGAGTGAGTAAGTAAACGCAAGCCTGTACATTTCTAGTGTTAAACTGTATTGTAAATGTATACAAAGTTGCATAAAGTACCAGATGATATCCTTTTAATACTTCATTAGGGAGTGTTTTATGTTTCATTTTGGAATATTATAAACGATCATAACCGCATGTCAATACACTTGGAGCTGATAAATCAAATTGGCAACTGTTTTGATAATCAATCAATTGTTTAAGTCACTTTTAAGGCAAAAAAGCCAAACATTTGATTGTTCAAGCTTCTCCAATGTGAGGATTTTCTGCTTTTCTTTTACCTAATCTTTAACCTTTGGTTCTGGGAAACTGTCACGGGCATTTTCCATTATTTTATAGACTTATGGATTAATTGTGAAAAATGTTAGGAGATTAATCGAAAATGAAAATAATGGTTAGTTGTAGCCCTACTTGTAAATTTAGTGTGTTAATATCTGTCAAAAATACAAATGTGATTAATAGTTTTTGTAACATAATTGTTGGCTAGAGTTCGCTCAAAAAGAGAGAACATCCTGGTTTAAAAAACCAAGTATTACAAAAAATGAAACAGTGCTGCTAACAGCAAATTAAAAGAATGGTGTGAAATGTTTTCTCACTGGGCCTCTTGAACAATATACAGTACATTACTAAAAATCACTAACCAGAGGTCAGTATTCCCCGAGTGAACGATTTTCTAAACCTCACTGTCCATGCACACTACTCTAATAACTGGTAAAGATTTCTGCTTTACAAAGCTGGACTCAGATATTATATTGCAAGCCATCCACTGAAACATGAGATGTCTTCTCACCTACAGCATGAATCTATTTGAGTCCTCAACCTCCAATACAGTCAAAGAGGTGTAGGACAGCATCAGGAGGGTTTTATGCAAGCTGCATCGGTTGCAGATCTGTACTCATCTCAAGGCAGGTTTGTGAGTCAGCTAAGAGGCAAAAAAACTCAGAACATGAAGTACCTGACGGCTGAACTAGTTCTGTGGCTTCATCAGTATGTTGCCTGCAACTGCAACCACCACTTGAGGACAGCATCCACCCACTGGTCCTCCTCAGAAACTGCATCTCTGAACAAGTGAGGAGCTGAGTGTCTGACGCAGCATGCGATCATTCACCTTGGCTGCGTTTGCTGCTTGGACTTGCCTTGGTGCAGCTGTCCACATATATCCCCCTTCACACCACCTCCCCCTACCCCGCTATAGAGGCAGCACACTCCAGCCATGGAGTGGGACGTACTATCGATCCTGCTGAAATTATGGTTTCTAAAAGGGAGGCAGTAAGCATGTCTGCACTCCCCTCCTCCACCGTGGAGGGGCCAAGCTCAGCACATTGCACCATCACCGTATGGGAAAATGGGATTTTCACTGGGAGACGAGCTGAGGGGAAGGTAATTTAAGTCGCCAAGCTATGTTCCCCACCAAGGATGTAAAATGAGCCATTTTACCTTCAGACGCCTCACACAGTGGACAAATAAGGTCATTTTAAATGTCCTATTAATTCCAGTCCTTGTCACAAAGAAATCAGATGCCAAATGGGAAAATGTGCATGAGTGCTGCAGTTAAGACGGATGTGAAGAGAAGGAGGATGTTCATTCAGTATTCAACCACTCATCTTTGCATCTTTAGCACTTTTTCAGAATGAGCAAATGTACCATCATGTGCCACTTGTTTTGTATGATTCTGCAAGGAATTCTGTGTTATTCTGAGTTATTCTGAATGAGTGATACACGAATGAAGAAGTACTTTATGCAGACTGAATTAATAACCTAATGTGTCTCTAAACCTCAAGCAGATTCCAGAGAAACCACTAGATGGCAACAGTGTGCTAGTATTTTCCAATACTCAGGTGAAATGTGGTGTACGTGTAGGCTACGTGTGCGACTCACTCAGGGCTAGGGGAAATTCTGAGCAGGCTTTTATAGCTGTTAGTGTCTGGTACTCAAAATCAAATTAAATAGGAGTTGATAATCATTTACTGGGTCACTTTTATGGGGAAAAAATACTGTGCTTGTTTCCATTGCCTTTATGAAAGGACCTTGTTGTAAAGGAGCTCCTGTTACTGAAGATATTTGCTTGAAAGATTTGAAATGTATCAGTTGTTCGGCACATGAAGGTCGTATGCAGAGTGCATCATTCTCGTCAGTCCAAATGGCCCGTCAGTCACCATACTTGACATTCCCCCAGGGGTCAGTGTGTCAGTCAGTGGAGTATGATTGGGACTTACTGAGCAGCAGTGATTGATGTTTAGGATTTCCACTCGTCTTAACGTCATGCTTCTTTAAACCGTGTCAGCGAGGGACTTGAAGGTCAACAACAGAGTGCTCCAGTGTGCTCAGTGTGTGAGCAGTCACAGTTCACTGAGTGTTGGTAATGTGGTGTGTGTGTGTAATTGACAGACTGGAGTGAGAATGATCAATTATGGTTCCTTTTACCACCACACATCACATGCATGCTCTTAGGACAAAATCGCATAATTCTGTCCTTGAATACATGTTAGGAGGACACAGTACACAGCAAACTAACAAAGAAGTGAATAGTGGCAGTGTGACAGCCTACCTGACTTGTCCAGCATGTGAGCCCTGTGATGGCATGCACTGGGCTGAAGTTAGTTTTATATTGGAGGAGCAGTTGTCCAGTGGACATTTTCCATTTTCAGTAAACATGTTTAATTTCAGTCATGGATGAATAAATTACAACCAATAAATATTCCAATGCACAAGGACCACAGTGGAAATATGTATTTTACTTTATTTTTTGTTTTTATTTTCTTTATGTCTAGACGGTATGCATGCAGTTATATTTTTGTCAAATACGTGAATCTATCTAATATTTCTGAAAATAATATGTGATATTTCAATATTTAATTGGATGTTTTCATGTAGCTACAGCCACATGTAGACATTGCACACATGTATACAATTTAATTAACTACTTTGTCCTATGAGTTACAGCTGTGAAGTCAAATTTTTCACGTTTCTCCCTCTAATTTGTGTGTGTGTATATATGTATATATATTTTTTCCATGTAAATATAAATGTACAATGACAATTTAAAAAATCAATATGTTTTGATACTTTCTGTGTCAACACGACTCGACTGTATAACAATAATACTTTATTATTAATTATAGCTATAATTAATAATCAACTATGTATTATTATTATTATTATGTTAACCACTTAGCTGCCACAAGGGCTTTAGCATAATTAAATCACATAAGAAAAAAAATGTTTGTTGTAAAATATTGTGAAAAAGCATTTGACGAAACATCTTTTCTGATCAGAAGTACTAAAGTGCATTATAGTATGAGGCCTTTTGCATAGAAAGTGTTGAATGGGATTTATAAAAGAAAATTAAAGAATGTTTCCAGAATTACAGCTACAAGTTAAAGCTCGTAAGAGGAGCTGCATGTTCAGTTCATCTCAAATGTGTGCGTCACTGTGCTTGTACATGTTTCATGAATAAATTTATAACCGCAGAAAAATCATAAGAAGCATGAACTTCATTAGCTACCAACATGAAGCCAACGTTGCTCGGGCAACGTCATAGGGAGGTCCTAATCTAGCACAGCAGCTGGGAGCATTTGACCACGTGATGCGAGATTTGTTAGAGAGCAGCCATCATCATTTCGCCTAATTCATGTCCAGCCTGAAATGGTAAAAGGTAAAACGACAAGGAAACGGAGAACTACGATGGAGTAGGTGAAGACTGAAGCCTCTCCCGGTCTCACCCACTCTGCTGTTTCACTGCCTCACAACGTAACAAGGTCTGTTTGTTAGGTGCTTTTCATCCCCTTCTCCCCCTGTTTTCTGCTCATATGGTGGCTGCCGAAGCGCTTGTTTCGGTTTCTGTGTTCATCTTTACATGACATTTAACATATTCGATATCGAAAACAACACCTTCGAAAGGGTTGTCACTTCCCAAGCGTCCAGTTTAACAGGAGTAATGAGTTCTGTCTTTGTCCTTGCCCCTCATTAACATTAGCCATGTTTTGTTGCTGTTTATGCTAACACGGTTTGTGTTGCTGCTTGTTGTGTAACAAACGTTTCGAACGCGAACGAGCTTCAGGTGAACAGAAACAATGTTGCAAATCAACTGTAAGTAACGCTCGATTCACGCGCTACTCCTGTTTGTGGTCGCGCGTGGACGTTTGGCTGCTTGGCCCACGAGAGTTTATGTGAAGATTAGGCTGCTTTCACATTAGCTAGCATGACAAGCTGTTATGGGTTAACTGTCCAGAAGGCCTACATACAATCAGTTTCCATGTTACTGTGTGTACTTATCTTAAACTAGTGCACTCCAATGCAGCAGACAATACATTCCACTTTCATGAAGCTTACAATAAGTTCTGTTTTTGTTGAAACTGTTTTAGAGAGGTGCTGATTCAACTTTATGGTCATTCTAGATGCTTTAGTTAGTGGTACTGTTGAATTGTATGTCATTAGACTGAGAGATGTTTCTAATATTGGGATGATCCTCATTGATAAAATTGGGGTGTAGCCTACTGAGAAGTGTTTATAATATTTTGTCCACCCTTTTTATATCAGTGGGGATAGACCAAATATTGGGTAAGACCTCAGCATAATGTAATACCGTTCAATAGCACGATAAACTACACCCTCCAAAATAATAAAGTTGAGTCAACAACAAGTGAACAATAAAGTCTTCATGAAGGGAGTATTTATTGCAGAGCTGTTGAATTAGACTGCAGTAGTTTTAGTTAGGTGTCCCTAATAATAAACTGGCAACTGTGTAGCACACAGAATTACACCAAAGCAAAGGTAACTGAACAGAGATGTCAACTAAACCCCTCTCAAGGCTCAAACACTATTCAGTTTTAATCTCATCATAGTACATCAAAAAGTCATATACTGTATTATATTCAGCAGCACTTTTCTACATAACACATTCAAGCTTTGTATCCATACAATGGATGACTTTGTTTTTGGTAAACCTTGAACTTTATGTACTCAGCAGGTCAACAAACAGGCCAAGGCTTAAGTTCAGGTAGGCTCGGTCTAAATTGGGCCTTACAACAGAGAAAAGTGTTTCCTTGGCTCAGCAAATCCAGCGAGCCCTTCCTCTTGCATTTTAATAAGCTCTAAACCAACCCAGGGGCCCAGGAACCCCAACCAACCCAGGCCAGGATCCAAGCCCAAATATATCCCTCCACAGGCCACCATTTATACTACTAATGGGTATGTTGGTTTTGAAGTCCAAGGTAAATGTGGGAAGAACTTTTATTGTTCCGTTAGTTTTGATTTACTTGTGCATGTTGTGTGCGTTGTAAGGTGGCCCTTTGCCACAGGGAGAGGGAAGGGTAAACTCCTGCCTCCCAGAGTGTGCAAATTAACATGTTTCACTCTCTCTGAATGCTGGACAGGCATTGAAAAAGAGATTGTTTACATTCAGATGCTGGCTGCCCGCTGCTTGCTTTTTCATCCCTCCTGTTTTCCAATCACTGAAGAGACATGACCCATTTAAATGGTTGTTTACTTGCATTAGAAGAAGAGCCAAACCACTTCTCAATGAACTCTTGTCTACAATTCAATTAGGCCTGGCCTTCCCAGCAGCACAGTTTTCCATATTACACAATTCTTCAGCCTAGCTGCAACACAGGCAGAAGTATGAAGACCAAAGAGCAGTAGTAGTTACACCTCCGCCCACAAAAAGTCACAATGTCTTTGGATATTGATCCATATAGTTCCGAGTGTGGTGTATCAGACCAGATAGGGTTTTCACTATAAAAGATAGGCCTGCCTATATATCTGAAGTAGTCCAATTGGATTTCAGTTGTGTCAAATGAAATGAAGAATGTAAAAATTAGCTAAATGATGTTTAACAGATAGATTCAGACTCCACAGTAAGTGCCCCATTAAAGAAGTGGTCTATTGTAATGGAATTGGTGAAGTTAAGCACAGCAGGTATTCATCAGGATTTTATTGTCAAGTTTCTGAAACTGTTTCTGCCTCAAAAGCGCTGTGGTCCAGCAGTGTTTCCCTTTTTTAAGCCAGACGTTTTATTACTGCTTTTCCTGTTGCTGTCTGACTAGACAACCATATAATAAGAAATGGCTGGAGTTTTTCCCCTCTTTTTTGGTCCTATTTTTGGAGATTGTGGAGATCATTTGACCAAATATGGTTAACTTATGATTGTGTAAACGCGTCAGAATAATGACATGATTGTAAGTTTTGTGCTGGTGATTCTGAGGCAGTAAAAAAGAAAAGTCCCCAGTTGTCCTCTTTCTGTTGTAGCTGCTTGATAAGTGGTCGAAATCAGCAACATCATGTTATCACAAATTCTAGGATTGACTCTGCTCTATCAAGAAAAGCTGAAGAAGTAATATGTGAAATTGAGGACAACTAATCAAATAAGATTTAAATTGTTTTTCATCTTGTTTGTGCACCTTGTCCTAAATGAGTCACTTAGCAAAAGGAGCACATAATAACATGGGTGTTTACCAGTTACATATGTAGCACTCTAAACCCTATAGCAAAATTATTGTTTAATAAACTGCGTAGGAACCAATGAGAAACTAGGATCAAGGTAGCATGTTGCTCCTCTTTCAGACATTTTGTAATAATTGATGGATCTAGATTTTGTATAGTTTCTGGATCTATGGATCAGGTACATTTAAATTAATGTGAAAATGTATCACTGACATGTTTTATGGTCTCTTGTAGGTCTACAGTTGTCTGAACATGACATCAGGGCACATAGGGCAAATTGGTCATATCTAGTTTTAGTTGATTACTCAACATGTCTAGTTTCTACAATGCACATCTGTGAAATTCTAATCATGCCAGTTGAATTTGTCCCAACTCATTACAGCTAAGCACAGTCGGATCAAGTGGTTTGGGTTATTTTTGTTTGTTTTCTTACTTGTGCGTAGAGTTGGATTGCTCAGAAACAGAATTAATTTAAAGTACAACTTAAGAGCTTTATGTCAAAATGTGTTCACTGTTGGATAATATATGTTGTCTTTACTGTGGGTAAAACCTCATCATAAAGTCACAGTTAAAAAAGGTATTTGCTGTGCTCTTCCATTGTTAAATGTAATGATTTAAGCAGGCACCTTCCTGATTGTGCTTGCTAAAATTGTTAGGCATGTGAATGGGCACTACTGTAATGCTTTATCAAGGTATCTGTCATTTGATGTTGCAGTATTGTGATAAAATACATTTTCAGGAAAATCGATTGGGAAACTGTTTACAGATCAAATAACCAGACAGGAATGTCTGTTTTTGGCTTATCCAGCAAATTCACTACCTGACAAATCAAAGTACTTAGCCACATTGATGCAAACATATTCCCATAAAGCAGTTCTGCTCAGTGATATTGATATGCAACACTGCCCACAATTGTCCAGAACAACCACGTAAATTAAAGTGATAGCTACCATATAAACAGTATGTCAAAATCTCTGACGGTTGACAAATTTATATTGTCTCATGGTATGTACTGTCACATTGCCCAACCCTAGTTAGCCATGTGTAGAGAAAGTCTGTGTACACAGCAGCTAACCTGTCACTTATTAAATGTTGAACTGTAGTCTTTCAATCTGACATTGTAACTGTTGATTGGCAGAAACTTCTTGGTCTTGTCTTTCTTGGTTGCCTCGACATTATAGTGAACTGGTAGGGTGGCAAAACAAGGCCCATACAGTCCTCATCTACTGTCTGACTTCTCTGGACTTTAGATTAACGTCGGATGGTTGTGGGCAAATACACAATGGTAGTGACTTATTTACCATCTTTAATAAGGCTCTAGGAAATGAGGCCATGGTCAGCAGATGCATGTTTTTCTGCTGTTGTGTATTGATAATGTTATCAGTGCAAAATCGGTATGTAGGTTTACGTCTCAGATTTCTTAGGTCATGGGACACTGCTTTCTTTAAGTTATGTTATACACTAAGCATCACATGAAAACAAAGACACTTATGAGGCAGCCCTGCAGCTAATCTCAGTTGTCCACGAATTACAAAATGAAGCAAGTTAAAACATTGAGTGAATTTTCCATTAAATGTAAACACGCACTGTAACATGGCCAGCAAATGCTGTATAATGTCATTACAGCAGATGTACCATTTTGTCGCCATCAAAGGACATGGCGAGAAAGTGATGACATGATGGACAATGTGCCTTATGTTTAGCTTGCTGTTGTGTTGTAGGACCTGATAACATTTCTTGTTCCAAAAAAAGATGGCTTATTAGATTAGTTAATAATGAACTTGTTTGTCTGCTTTCATCTCCTCTAATCTCTCCAGGGAGGCTTCAAACAACACTTGGTCTGACCTTGGCTGTCTGCATTTGGTGACACAGGAGCACAAACCTGCTTCTTGGGTTGAAGGAGCACAGTGGAGGAGAGGGTCTGAGGCTGATTACTCCCCCCATTAGTCTTGAGGAGGAGGGGGGGAGGAGGAGGAGGAAGAAGGAGCTGTTATAACCACCCAGAGCATGGGGCAAAAAGTCCCAGGTGGCATTAAAACCATTGATATGCGGGATCCGGCGTTCAGCCCCCTGAAGCTGGAGCTACAGGCCCTGAGTCGCACCAAGCCGTCTCGACTGGATCTGCTGCTGGACATGCCACCTGCCAGCCTGGACGTCCAGGTCCAGCACTCGTGGAACAATGATGACCGCTCCCTCAACATCTTCGTCAAGGACGACAACAAGCTGGTGTTTCACAGACACCCTGTGGCGCAGAGTACGGACGCCATCCGGGGTCGCGTTGGCTATACAAGGGGACTGCATGTGTGGGAGATCAGCTGGGCTATGCGTCAGAGGGGCACGCACGCTGTGGTTGGAGTGGCCACAAGTGACGCCCCGCTACACTCGGTGGGCTACACAGCTTTGGTAGGAAGCAACACTGAGTCCTGGGGCTGGGACCTGTGCAGGAGTAAACTCTACCACGATGGCAAGAATCACCCAGGAAAAAGCTACCCGGCCTTCCTCGAGCCAGACGACACCTTCATAATACCAGACTCCCTCTTAGTGGTCTTGGACATGGATGAGGGGACTCTGGGTTACATAGTGGACGAACATTATCTAGGGGTGGCGTTCAGAGGACTTAAAGGCAGGAAGCTGTACCCGGTGGTGAGCGCCGTGTGGGGACACTGTGAAATACGAATCCGGTACATAAATGGACTCGATCGTAAGTGCAAACTTTAAATGTTTTAAAATACTTCTGTTATTCTTTACTCTCATAAGTGACAGTGTTTTGCCCTCCGTGATGATGCACAGCTCTTACACAACCAGTGGCAGCATTTATTAATGCAATAAACAAAGGTGTGACAGGTCAGGGTTTGTCATACTATCTAAGCAGGACATATGACTGCAGACAGGGTTACTCTAGACCAGCATTATTGTTTCTGACTTAAGAAAAGAGAAAGATAAAGATGTGATCTCACTGTAACCTGCCCCAGCTTTTGTCATTAACTGTATCTTGTCATTGTTTTTAAACAGACCGTGGCGCCTCCATTATAGATGTCAGTGTGTATCGCTTTAGAAACATCCAGTGGTCCTTAATGTACAAAAAGACAAGCTGCTTGTTTCCCCCTCAGACAAACGTAAAATGGATACCAACTGGATTAATGCCAATATTGCATGATGAAAGGGTCATGAGCTTTAAATGAGGAAATGTAGGTGCTTATCAAAACATGTTGTACTACCCATGTCCCAAGTGCTCTGTGCTCATTAGATTTGTATGTTCAGCTCCGATCCCTCGACCTAGTTTAGGCCTGTGGAAACGAAGCGCTACAGATGCAGTGATATGGATAAAAGCCCAGTTTCAATTTGATATGACATTATTCTTACTGTAGAGAGGGGAAATCCATGATCTTATGTGAGTCGTTAATCTTGTGGCTGATCCAGTATGCAAGTAAAATAGATGTTTGGTTTTTTTTGGGGGTTTTTTCTGGCTCAGTTACCAAACTTAAGGTAAATATCTAAAGGGCTGGATATTGAACATCAATACCTTTTTCTTGAAAGCCAAAGACAATATGTCTGTAGCACATATTGAAAATATGGCACTAAATGTTTAGTCAGATTTACTTATTTAAGTCACAAATTATCATTAATGTTAGACAGCATTTTAAGTGTCAAAAAAAAGGGTTTTCAAAAAAAGTATCTTTTCGGTATAGATACATGAAATTTTTCAAGATACACAACCCTAAATGTAATTTTGATGTTCGTACACACTCGGATGGGAAGCCGAGAACCACGGCCATGTGTGTTTTCATACCACCTTTGGGAATGTTGGTCCCCTTTATTACTTCAGAGTGAATTTCACGTCACGTCAGTGTAAATCTCCTCTTTGAATATCCTTAGAGCCTGCATACACTGAGGCTGACATCTTTAGATTATTTGCAATTCTTTCTTACATTTCAAAGCACAAAAAGGCTCAAATGGTGAATATCAAATTGATGGAGACAACATTTCTTTGCAAATGGTTTGGGAATATTTTGGTTAATTTTTATCATACAAAAAAATGACTATGGCCCACAAAAACGTTTGAGTTCTCTGTGGCAGTAGAAGATAAAGTTTATAATATTTTAATAGCAGGTTACTCCCCCTCTGTGTTCACTTTATTATTATTATTATTATTATTATTTATAACACATAAAACATGTTCTTCCTCACCCTCTCCCTGTTGTCCCTGTCTTGCCCCCCCAGCTGAACCCCTCTCTCTGATGGACCTGTGTAGGCGTTCGGTGAGGGTGGCATTAGGAAGAGACCGTCTGAGTGAAATCCATAGACTGCCCCTGCCAGCCTCTCTCAAGAACTACCTGCTCTACCAATGACGGCGCTGTCAGTCACAGCACACTCAGTCTCTTTTTCACGTTTCTCTGGGATCCTTCTTGGGTTGAACTCGTTTGACAACATTGCTGAAGGCTCCAGAACTGACTCAGCCTTCAACAAGTATGCTTCTGTGTCAGTGGCTGGACTCCTTTTGAGTTTTTTATCCTGTTTTTATGACTCTGCAATTGTATTCTCTAACTTTATCAAATCAGGAATCACTGAGCTCTATGCACATGCTGACCCAGACGATGCCCAGACAGTCTACATGTTGGTGTACCTCCTCCAGTTAGTAAGTTAATGTGGCATATGTGGTCAGTATCTCTGCTGTCACCTCCAGACTTTATGATTATGGATTTCTATCTCGTAGCCTTTTAAATCTAAATGTTATTGGTTGTGCTAAAACAAAATTGTGTGATGGGAGTTGAGCTAAACTTTGAGCATTGGTGCAGAAGTGCACTGCCAGTATCTGACCACAAGGTGGCAGCACGCACACATGGCAACCTGCACACCCTCTCAAATCAAGAATTTTATAACATGAAATCCTAGTTGCTTTTAGAAAATGTGGTTTTAAAATGCATTATAAATAAAAAGTTGCACAGAAAGGAGGTGCTGACCACTCCACAGTGAGTCTGTATTGCAGTGTGGATGAATGCACTGTGACGCAGCTGAAGAGCACATCCGACCACTCACTGCACTATCAGGTTTCTCCGCGATATGGAAGTGTGCCCCATTTCTTATGATCGTGGCATCCGACAGGCACATCATCAGCAGAAATTTTAACGGAAGGATAATGTCACTGTGATTATTTGTAGCATGCATCTGCAGGAAATTTTTCTCAATACAATCACAATTACTTGTTGTTTTTTTTTTTCTCTTTCCTGTCACTCCTGCTTTTTGTAGTGCAGTAGTTTTCAACCACACACTGTTGGGCCCCAAGGGTGCTGTTTTTTCAAAGTCTCTCCATCAACTGATTTCACGTGTTTGCACATATTCAGCCAGAGAATGGAAACTAACCAATGAAATGGCCACTGAAGTGGTTCGTTGAAATCAAAACCTGCTACTTTTGGGTCTCACTGGCACATAGCTGAGAACCATTTATGTAGTTTTTGTGTTTTATGACGTAAAAGAGGGAAATAGGGGGTTCGGGAAACAAACTATGTTGGTGAACAGACGTGCCTGAATCAGCAAACTTTTAGCAACAAGCAGATTTAAGGCACCATAATGACAGAAAAAGACAATCCACAAAGTACTGCACAAATGTAACAAAAGAGGGTCAGATTGCCAACATATTGTCAAATGCCATATCATAGACCTGTTGACTCTAGTATTTTTAAATGTGCAGACGTGGTCCTTATTCAGCACTCAGCTGATGTGGACACACTGTGCCACAGCTTACTTTTTCCTTGCTTGCAACTTCCATTTTATTTGTATTCCTTGTTCTAGATTTGTTTGTAAGTATCTATTAAAGTTTATTTCAAAGTATCTACGGTGTATTGTGCATTGTACAGGAATTTACTGTGAAAATGTCAACAAGCTACAGGGGATGGACAAAATGTTAGTTGCAGCATTTGGGCAATATGCTGCAAATGATGGCTTCAAAAACTACTATATAGTAGAATCAACACCTGAAACTTATAAACAAATTTAAGGCAGTTTCTAACTTATGGTGAAATTACATTAGATGAAGTTATGACAGTATTACAAGCTGGTTGCTGCCTCGTTCGTACCGTGTAATTCATAGGAGGAATAAAGAGGAGTGGGAGTTAAGTGTTGAAAAGATACTACCATTTAAGAAATAACTTAAAATTGTTTAAATGTTTACTACTAAGGGGCGAATGTAAAACGGGTTTATACTGAAATGTAACCGATCTTAGATTCCAAGTGTGTTGACTGAATATGATATGTTCACCCACACAGGTGTTTTCACTTAATTTGCTTAATTAGACCTCTTCTCAGGACAGTGTGGATGTGTGGACAGATTGTGCTTCAATGACACCTCACTCTCTTGTTAGTTTTGATATAGACCTGCACAGATGACATTTTGGCAGTAGGAAAAACACAGGTGTAAATAATCAAATGAATGATGGCTGAATTCCATTTAGCTGCTTTGGTTTCCATGTCCTAATATTGTTCATGCTTGCATACTGGGACACTGAATAGAACAGACATCGCAGGCCTTGATTTAAAAGAACTGGGAGTTGGAGCACAGTTTTCTGGGAGTTTGTTGCAGATGTATGGTGCATTAAAAAAAACTAAAAAAGCTAAATGCTGCTTCTCAGCCAGTCCCACACAATCTGATAGGTCTGGCTTTATATATCAACAAGTAAATTCTCCAACACACAGGAGGCCAGTGTAAAGATCTGAAAACTGGAGCGATGTGATCCATTCTCCTGGTTTTCGTGAGGACTCTAGCAGCAGCCTTCTGAATAAACTGCAGCTCTCTGAACAGCTGTTTGGAGAGACCTGTAAAAAAAAAAAAAATAGACACAATGACAAACCAGGAATCTGCCAGAAGTGGGGATGATGGAGATTTAACTCCCTCTCTCCCCTGTTACGTCAGTATCCTACTACTGTGACAGTTTCACTGATACAGAAACTGAAAGACTTTAGTTTGAGCTAAGTTTGTTTCCACACATTGCATTCATCTGCTGCTTCAAAGAAACCCAGAGAAATTTCTGAAAGCACCCAACAACCTCAATGGGATCTAAATTACACCTGCAGCTTAACAAAGCCACACTGTAATGATTAAAAATAAGACAAAAAGAGGTGAAATGAAGTGACAAGAAAACTAAATACAGTTGACGGAGCGATCACATGATTTCTGTTATTTCACTTCTAAGCAGGCAGAGCTGCAAGGAGCTGTCCTGTGACTGTATGTTTCATATTTGGTCACTTGGTGTCAGCATTTCCAACTCCTACATAACCATGAAGACCAGTCAAGATCACTGAAATGTTTTAATCCTGGTTCAGCCATGTAAAGCACTTTGTACCTTTGCTTTGAAAAGTGCTGCATAAATAAAGTTTATTATTATTATTCAGTCTCACTGTTGAGCACAACGTGAATCCCAATGTGACTGACAGTCAGCGATGGAAGAAGTATTCAGATACTTTACTTAGTTTAAAGTATCAACAATGTAAAATATACAACCATGTAGAAATAATCCGTTACAAATCCTGCATTCAAAATCCTACTCGAGAAAAAATAAAGAATTATCAGCAAAATGTACTGTAAATGTAATCATTCTGCAGAAAGGTTGCCTTTGTGACTGATTTTATTAGTATATATGACATTATTAGATTGTTAATACCGCGGCATCAATGTGTAAGCAGCATTTTACAGTTGCAGCTGGTTGAGGTGGAGGTAGTTAGTACATCATGAGATGATTATAATGGGGCAGGAAAGAGAAAAAGTTCTGCAACACAAATTTGTATTAATCTTTTAGATTTTGGACTGAATCTTTGCTTATTTTGTGAAATATTGGATCATTTTACCTCTTTGGGCCTCAAACAGTTATTCATATGAAACCATCTGAACAGTTTAGAGGGGAAATGTCTCTTTGATCGAACTGCTGTCATCTGAATTGTGACAAGGAGCTCCAGCCAGACACTGCTCTTTTGAAAGGTCTCATGATCCAAAAAGTACAATATTTCCGTCTGAAATGTAGTGGGGTAGTATGAAGTAGCATAAAATGGAAATACTCAAGTAACGTACAAATGTCTCAAAATTTTACAAAAGCTTCAATTAGACCGTTCATGTGGGAAAGACTCATACAAAGGAGACCCAAACCTTGATATGCATCTATTAAAACACTGAAGTGAAGTAAGTAACAAAGCTTTAAATCCATATCTTTCTCAAAGAGCAAAATAAGTTGAACCCCACCTCATTTTGTTTATCACAGAATGAATGTGCACTGTCAATACGGGATGACAAAAATGTTATGATTACATATAGGACAAAAAACAAGTGCAGCTGGTTTGACGAGACTGTTTTGACACAATGGCACAGGTGTTACTGTACAGACATACAGACAAACAAGTTGGTGACTAAGTAACTTATCTTTCTGTAGGTTCAAAGCTTAGTTATAATTTTCTTATCAAAGTAGGAACAGTCTAAGGACAAATAGTTTGATGGACAGTCTGTGGGAGTAAGTGGTAATAAACATTTACATACACAGATACAAAATGTACAGCTGTGTCCTATGATGACCTTTGCAGGATATTTTATCATAATTTTCATCAATAACAAAACAGTCAGTGGGATTATTTGTTGAGTGCAATTTGCACTTCCACCCCTGTCCATCCAGACCTTGACTGAGAAAACCTGAATAGTCAAAACCAAATGTAAGCTTTTATTCTCATCATCATACAAGATATGTCACATTCTTATTGTTGTTAATATCTACTTCAAAAACAAAAAAGTAATAGGGGAAAAGCAAAAGCAATAAGAGAAAAACACAAGCAAAAGGAAAAAGAATAAGGAAAAATAAAGGGATAATTTATATTTTGTTATTTCTCTTTATATTTCCACATTTATTGTCTTATTCTTTCACAGATTTATTCTTTTTTATGGCACTCCTATGACTATATACACAAGTGCCAAAAAATAATATAGTGTTTGGTTCAGAAAATGTTTTTGCTGACATTTTAGTCTCTTTTTGTAATATCTGTTTAATTAATACTTACTAACTCTATACTTTTGTATTGCTTAGTCATACTTTTATGTTTTTAGTTATTCACAATACGGTATGTACTGCATGTGTTAGGCTACATAACTCAAAATCTTGAATAAATGCAATTATAAGATGATTGTGGTTAATAAAAGCTGGTATTAATTGTGCAACAACTTGAAAAAGGAGGACAAGGCACAAGGTGACGAACACGTGTGCTAACGTCACGGACAACACCCACGTCCAACCCACTGACGTCAACGTGAGCTGCTCTTCAGGTCACCCTACAGCTCGGCCCACAGCTGACAGCTCCGCCAAGCCGGCGGAGAAATAGATGAACGGCAGCACGTTGGAATAATAAAACTACCGCTCTGTTGTTCTCTTTGATACAAACGCGATTTTAACAGAAATATAATACGACTATGGTGGCTGTGTGAAAAAGGAAAAGATGGCACAGAAAGACACGCTGCTACATCTGTTCGCTGGGGGGTAAGTCATATTAATGCTACTGCTTCCAATCAGAGCAACGTTATTAATAACTAAAAGGTTAATGTAACGTGAAGAGGTAACGCGACCTTAGGTTACATGTTTTTTGCTACGTAACTACTTTTGAAAAGCCAGTATGAAACCAAATACAATTTATTCGTTTATATCAGCATTAAATAGCCGCTAGCCAGCATGCTAACGTGTAAATATGAGCTAGCTCGTGTTAGCACACCACGGTCTTTCGAATGTAGTTAAGACACCCGTTTCTTTAATTGTGTTCTTCACTAGCTGACTTTATGTTGTAAAATGACTAACAATGGGTGAAAATAATAACTAACATGTGTGTTAGCTTTTTAAATCTTAAACTAATAACCTAGCTAACGTCGTCGTGGACAATGAACCACCCGGCAACATATTTTATTCCCATTGATCCACTAGCGTTATATCCATGCGGAAGTTTGCTAAAGCCTGATGGCTACCGTTGGCTAGCAAGATGTCTCTGTTAGTTGTTTGGATCTGGAAGGTCATATTCGTACTGCGAGTAACAACGTGATGTTTCAGATAATACGCTATGTTAAAACTGGCATGTGTAACTCTAGACTGTGAGTTAGCTGCTTAGCTAAGTATGCCGTCGTCGTCGTGGCGCAGTCACGAGTGTAGTTAGCCTTGATGCCCTTCGGTGTTTCGTAACCTATACGCTATAGCCTACTTTGCCAACAACCGTAGCTCCATGCTAGCGCTGCCAACAGGTCGGAACAATGCTATTTGTAAACCCCGAATAATAATATGTAGGACTGTGATATAACGACGAGCTGGATGGCTCTCAGTTGATGGTAAGGTCACATTTAAACAACATTGTCTTGTTAAAAATGACGCCATTTTACCCTTGACATGTTATGATGAGCCTTTAGGTTAACTCCGCGCAGAAAACTGTGATTTTTAAAAAATGCACAATCATTAACTGTAGCCGACGGAATCATATATCATATTGCATAGTAAGTTGTGCGGAATGTCGAACCATCGAGGGAGCATGCATGTTTACCCCTGAGTTAACAACTACTTGAAAACCAGCTGAGCTTGTATGACAGCCTTTAGGCAATTTTCTAAACAATGTCTTTAACATCACCAATACCTAATGCACAATATGTAATTTTATTAGCATGCTTGTCATTTTCAGAGAGCCCACACACTTGCACCCATTACCCTGGATTTCTTATCTTTGTGGTCATGGTCACAACACATTATTTCAACATGGTTACATGTGTTTGTCAGATTAGGTTATGCAATGTGGAAAACTTCCACATCCAGAGTATACTTTCTTCTCTCTATTATTTATTTTCTATATTTAATTTCTGATAGGGGTAATAACACCTGTTCTCAACAACCGGGATAATGATCAGTGATTGGACAATTTGGTCAGGTGTTACTTTGGTAAGATGTTTGACTCTGTTCTTCAGACACAAGATGTACAGAGGCTTAGTCTAATCAGTTCCAGACTTCTAAGCTTGTCACTGACAAGGTTATAGACACAGCTGATAAAGGATGTACCAGTGACAGCTGCAAAGAACTAAACGAATGAATTGTTCATGCTGAAATTGGAAAAGTGCTATCTAAAAACAGCCTTTCGTCAGACAAACAACTCTTTCCAAGTGCAATTAGTGCGTCTGAACCGGAAAACCCTGTGCACCAGATGTGTTGGGTTAACTCTGAGTATTTCCACTGCAGAGCAAGAGACCAGCCTTTGACCATAATTGTTCATTACACTTGGCCAGTAGCTCCTCAGCTGTGTTATGATGGAAAAATACTCTCCTGAGTCAAAGCTGATATGAGTAGTCTTGCAAATAATAGAACCGCTATGCTCTAAGCAGGTTAGCAATTGTATTACAATTTATCATAATATACATGTATTGACAAGTGGGACATTGCTTGTTTTGTTTGCAAGAATTTAAACCTCTCAAGGCCCATAATATTAATTTTTGTGTTAATTTGCAGATGTAGTGGTACAGTGGGAGCCATCGTGACCTGTCCCCTGGAGGTGTTGAAGACACGGTTGCAGTCTTCTGGCTTCACCCTTCGACCCGTCTTCCAGGTCCAGCTGGGCACCCTAAGCGGCACCGGGGTTATCCGACCAGGAACTGTTACACCAGGGCTGCTGCAGATCCTGCGGTAAGATATTTGTTTATGTTGTTGTTAGGCAAACAGTGCTGCAGCATGCTGTGTGGCATTTGTGTTTTTCTACCTGCAAACAAGGACAAAGTGATCCCTCCTCACAGCTGCACTTCGCTGTTTATCAGGAAGGGACAGGCATAATTGTTAGGTGGTGACTTTTGTAGTTACGTAGTGAGTTTTACCCTGGTGGGACCTCCGTGTTTAGGCATGTCTGAGGTT
Organism: Maccullochella peelii; assembly: GCA_002120245.1. Lineage (NCBI taxonomy): Eukaryota > Metazoa > Chordata > Actinopteri > Centrarchiformes > Percichthyidae > Maccullochella > Maccullochella peelii. The sequence continues at coordinate 69,755 of LKNJ01000682.1, forward strand.
TTGACATAACAAAGTTGTCAAAATAATAATTATTGTTTGGAATAGTAGTGTATAAAGTCCTGCACAGTTCTTGTGACATTTGCTTTCTGCTTTCATAGTCTTAAAATGAAGGCCTCTAATCCTGTCCTACCTAAAGTGAGGATTAAGTACACAGTATCCTGTTCGTATTTAGTGTCTTTAACCAGCTGTTTGGGGTGACACACAACTTGCTTTTCCACCAGGCCGTAATATAAAACAAGTTTTTTGCAGTGTCTGTGAAAGTAGCCCTCATGACTCTGCTGAGGTTGGGGGCCCCAATGGGCTAAAGGGAGTGAGAGAATGTTTTAACCAGGTGCTACATCAGTGTTATATTACACTCGGAGGACCGGGGCCACAAACTGAACTGGTCTGGGCTGGTGTGGGCTGTAGATGCAAGTTTTAAAAGTTACACATGCCTAAAGTCAATTTTCTTTGGCTGAACAAATATTTCTCAGTTTAGTTCTTATGTTAGTTTTTCAACTTACTTTAGCTGATACAAATAGATTTTTCAGAGCTGTTAAGAGCGTTATCATTTACAGGCTTATATTTATGTAAAACATGCAAGAAATTCATTAACCCCTTCTCCACTTTCTTTGTCCTGAAAATAGGTCATTATTGTGTTTTTAAACTCATAATTGTTTCAGAACAGGTGTTTGGTATTAGAGAGAGGGGAGTGGAATGCGTGAACATTGCTTGAGAGACGAGGTGTGCATTACAGAAACCAACACAAATTACAGTTGTATCCTCCCCTTTGCTTGGCCCCAGGCAAGCCAGACTGTCATCTGGTGAATGAAGGCCACTACCCAGAAAAAGTCTTTTCTTTTTTTTCTTTTTTTTTAAAGCACCGGCACTGCAGAGGGGATTGGGTTCCTAGAAGAAAGTAATGTAAAACCAGCTCAAGTGAACAGGACTGATGTAACATTTGGTCTGATTGCAGGAGGGAGCTAGCATACTCATTCCCCTATTAGAGCCAGGGGTAATCCTACACAGACCTTTGCTGTAACATTATGTAGAGACAGTTTAACATGTACATTGGTGTATATGAATAAGACTGTGTTAAATATATTAGTGTTTTTGATTGTTGATTGCTGTTTAATGTTGTTTCAGATCAATTCTAGAAAAAGAGGGACCAAGATCACTCTTCCGTGGCCTGGGGCCGAACCTTGTTGGCGTGGCCCCCTCAAGGTACAGTGAAACCAGTGTCCACACTACATGTTTTAAGTTGCTCAGTTGTATCTGGGTTGTCCATCCTCCCACCATCCCATTGCACCCACTGCAGTTTTGTTTAACAAAGTCCTGAAACTACGTGGCATTCTCTGTTAATGATACCTGCCTTTTGGTGTGCAGGTTCGTGATATAACACACAACAAAGTCTCTTTTTATTCAAAAATAATAAAGTAGAGGCAGTGAAGTGAAGCAGTCCGTCAGAAAGAGTAAGACTAGGTGTTTTCTTAACTAGAGACATGTGGTAAGGAACTAGGTTTGAGTTTCACAGATGTGGTAATGAGAAGACCTGGATAATAATTGATCTGATTTGACTTTGTGTGTGAAACTTTTACACCATGTCATAACCAAAGTTTGGTCTTGTGTGGGTACACCTTGTGAAGTTTCAATTTCACCTTTTTGTTCTGTTTTTAGTGTCAACAAATGGTCAGTACTTTGCCCTGTTTCCTCATGGTTGATAATCTTGGAAGTAAACTCTTGTAATTTTACCGTAACACAAACAGTTCTAATACATTTGCCATAAAATGTTGATTAGACTTTGAGACTCTGTTAAACTCAAACAGGTCATGGGTTACATATACTTTCCCCATGGTTAATGAGTAGCCAGGGCACGATCTTTTGCTCAGTAATTCACTGCCCCTCAGTTCCACTGGTCAACAGGCTCATGTTCAGAGTAGCTCTGTGGGCATCTGTATTGCCCAGTGCTTATTTAGCCCATTCTAGTGTAGTGATAGTTTGTTCCAGAAGCCAAGCAGAGGGAGCAGGCACCGGGGAACAGACTGCTCTGGAGACACAGGCCAACACAAGTCCAAATGGAATCTGTTACATAATTGCCCAGCTGTTCTAAAACCATATTCACATATTGAAAATGCATTCATACTGACTAGCACTGTGTGTTAATATTTACATCTGTCTCTGTGTAGAGTTCTTAACAGTTTGTTCTCTTGTGTTTCAGAGCCATTTACTTTGCTGCATACTCGAAATCTAAAGAGAAGTTCAATGGGCTGTTCGTCCCTAATAGTGGACTGGTGCACATGTCCTCTGCTGGTGTTGCAGGTAAGCAGTCTGCATGTTAGCCTATGTTACATGTAATGGACATAACACGAACAGCTGTATAATTTAATGCAATCCAGTGCCCTGCATTGATATTATTTCTAAAACCTATATGCAGTGTTGCACCGTGGCTTTCAGGGGAGCCCTATTTTTCAGGGGAGGGGGACAGTGTGAGGGCGCTGTACACATGAATGCGCCCGCCTATCAATACATTTCAGTTCATACAGAGAATATTTAGCCTGCGACAACAAAGAAACTGAAAAATTATTCACCGTTGCAATAGTTTATTTTTGATCGCTCTCTGCTGAGAAACAATAAAAATGCCAATGCTACCTGACGTAGGTATCATCCCATGACAGTTATGAACATGCCCACAGTCTCAAATGTTGTTTATTGGACACAAATTATCGGAAATTGTTAACGCGCACGTTGACAAGTGCTTTACTATTAGCCTGTTATTTATTTCAGAAACCTAAATACACAGGAATATATAAATGTATACAGAAAAAAACAGTGGCACCACAAAAATTACAATATTTTTAGAGCTCCCCCTAAATTTCTCAAATGAGGCTTTCTGGGGAACCGAGCTCCCTGTAGCGCCCCCCTATTTCGAACCCTGCTTACATGTTTAGTCTATTATGTGGACAAAATAACAGAATGCTAACATGAAGTCTAGAAAATAACCATTATAGACTTCAAAAAGGTCAAATTTATTTATTTATTACGTAGCAAGTATATCTGACTGCAGTATATTTGCTGAAATTCCCATCACTGAATTTGAGTGCCACAAAAACACTTGTTCTGAGTTACATTGAGGAGATAAAATGAATCTTATGTCACTCTGCAGTGTAAAACTGAATATGCTTCTTTTGCCCCCTCAGCTTTCGTTACTAACTCTCTGATGAACCCCATCTGGATGGTCAAGACCAGGATGCAGCTGGAGAAAAAGTGTGTACACGCTTCATTTCACCTGTCCTGTGTGTACTTACATTTTTAAAAAATCAGACTTATTTTAGGAACTTTTCAGGTGCGAAGGTACCCCATTTAATGTGACCTTTAACAGAAACCTTTAACAGTTGACAACTTGAGTTATGCAGAGTGTGAGACTAAGCGTGAGACTGAGCGTGTGACCTGGCTCCCCAAATACACAGTGCTGACGCAAAGGCCTGCGTGCAGAAGAAGAGTCTATATTTACATAAGAGTACAGGGCAGTAGTATCATGAGATGTCACAGGAACAAGTCTGTTCACCCTGTCTTTAAATAACACCTGTCCTGCAGCACAAAATGGTGGCTTTATGAATGGGGAGGGAGGGGATTGAATAATTGCAGGTTATACTAGTTACTCATTCATACCAATAAGGAAAGCCTAGGATGTTGTATGCTTCTTTTATAGGGTTGAATGTTGACTAATCACGTAAGAACAGAAACAAAAAAATAACCGGTTCCAATAGATATAATTTATCAAGTAGAAAGTGCCAGACACTTGGGACAACTGCTTTCTTTTCTTAAAATGTATATTATGACTTGAGCTGTTTGTCGGATCTGTTCTCTGGCTCTGGTAACTTGTGATGGTGTTCTGATGAGCCTGACCTGTTTGACTTTTTAGAGCCAAAGGAGAGAAGAAGATGAATGCACTGCAGTGTGCCCGCTATGTTTACAAAATGGAAGGGATTCGGGGCTTCTACCGAGGCCTGACTGCATCTTATGCCGGCATCTCGGAGACCATGATCTGCTTCCTCATCTACGAGACACTGAAGAAACACCTCGACAAGAGCCAATTCACCTCCCCGAATAGTGAAAAGGGGAAAGGAGCATCAGACTTCCTGAGTCTGATGATGGCAGCTGCTTTTTCAAAGGGCTGTGCGTCTTGTATAGCCTACCCACATGGTAAACACTTCCCTCCATTGTTTGTCTCTTGCAACACAACAACCTAATGCCAGGGAGAACTGTTTATTTAAATGACTTATACTTTATTTGTTTGTCTCCACAGAGGTCATTCGGACAAGGCTGCGTGAGGAAGGCAGCAAGTACAAGTATTTCTTCCAGACGGGGAGGTTAATAGCAGTGGAGGAAGGTTATACAGCTTTTTATAGAGGACTCATTCCACAGCTAATTAGACAAATCCCTAACACGGCCATCGTCCTCTCCACGTATGAACTCATTGTCCACCTGCTGGGAGATTCCAAGTGAAAAAATGCTTGAAAGTTAGGATTTTTCTGATAAACAATGGATGCTACACAAAACCCAAGACACACTGGGCAAAAAGACTTTTGAAAAGGCAGCACATACATTTTTTTTAATGTGGTGCTACGGAGACTTTTATGGTGGAACTAAAGCATGTTGTACTGTTATCCAAAGAGCTAAACGCATTATTTTATTGAAAGCTTGTCGTTAGGAGTTAATCAAAATAACCCAAAAAGTTGTGGTACTTATTAAAACTCCAAACCTGTGAAAAAGGTCATCTTCTTAGAGGACTACTGTTAAGTTAACTAAATTATTTTATGTTTCGTTATTTTATGTCAGTGTTTGTTTTCTCATATGGTAAATGTACCAACACACATGGCTGTGCAGGTTGACTCATTGGGGAGCAATTCAGATGAAGTGCTAGTAATAGTGCTGTTCCTTCAATGTAATGACGACACACATCATTTTGAGATTTCTGTTCCACAAATACAACGTGCTAGTTTTGAAAAGTTTGAATAACAGAGAAATGTATCATATTTTTCATTAATATATATATATATATATATATATATATATACAGGTTTATCTGTATGTTTTCTTTGTGAAAAAGATAGTGACCTTTTACAATATATTGAGAACTTGAATGCTTATTTGACCAGTGGCTCAATAAAATGCATCAAGAAACTACATCAGTTGGTGGTTGACGCTAATAGTGACGAAATGATCCTGTTAATACTAAAATTGACCTTTACTGTATTGTATGCAGCAGGGTTGTTGCACTGTAAAGGTGGCTCAATAACGAATCAGAGTATGTGAGGGGCTAGTTTTTCATTTAATTAGGAGCATAAACATTTAGGAGGAACTTGGGTGGAGAAGAAAAAGTTCATTTCACTTTTTCTAGATTTCTCCAGGTGTAAGTGCCAGCATAATGCCTAAAATGTACAGTAAAGGCTCTCGTTTGCTCTCTACTTGAAACAGGTAGTCAGTTTATGCTATGACTGAACATCAAGATGTGTTTTCTAATCGTTTTTTTCCCCATGTATTGTTAGTTGCTCAGAATGTGTTACTTTTCAGTAATGCCTGCTCTACCTACAGTCACAGATCTGGAAACAAGTCTTCCACATTTCAGTCTCCACATATCATGCCTATAAAAAGTATTCACCCCCTTGGACTTTTTCATGCTTTATTGTTTTACAGCATTGAATCACAATGACAAACGTGTGTACATTGGCCTAAATTAAGTACAAATGAATTGGATGCATAAGGAATTTCCCTCTTTAAGTTATTATTTAATTGTAAATGCAGCAATTACGGTCTTGGTCTGTATTACTTTTGCACATCTAGACACTGAAAGTTGTCCCTGTTCTTTGTTACAACTTGACAGACTGGTCAGTTTTATGGTGACCACAGGTCAGCAATTTTCAAGTCCTACCACAAATTCTGGTTTCAATTTGAGATCTAGACTCTGTGGCTTGCATGGAAAACAAATCTTCTCCCAAGTCGCAGTTCTCTTTCAGACTTTTCAGGACTTCTCTGTATTTTGCTGGATTCATTTTACCCACTGCCTTCACAAACCTTCCAGGCCAGGGTCTGCCTCAGACTAGACAGTATCTCTGTTCATGATGACTAGTGGTTCATCATGGACACAAATTAGGTACTTAAAATACAAACACATTTGATTACAATACAAAAAAAGGGGGGAAAAAACCCAACATCGGCTACAAGGAAAGCCTAGTCATGACAGGAAATTATACGAAACGCATTAGTCACTTGGTGTGTGAAACTATTTGACAACTCAGACATGAATCATCAAAAATGTCTTAATCCTGTTGTGGTTTTGGTTGATTAATCCACATTTCCCTCTCCAACTGAGAAGAACAGGCTCATGACCAAACGGTTTAAAGTGGAGGACTTGTGTTGGTGTTATATCTTCATATTCATGTGTAAAATCGTGGACTGTCCCTTTAATTTGCGCATTTAAATGTCTATATCTCTAACCTATAGAAGTTGCTTTGTTGGATAAATCAGGTGTATAATTTTAAAATATACCGTTTACAATGACTTTGTGTGGGCCAGGATTTCCATCTACACCCGTCAGAGCAGTGATCCTCCATAAGGGGAAAGATAATGGGTTTAAATGGTTGTAGTGACCTCTGTCTGCCGCAGGGAGAACGGCCCAGCACCGGGGCAAACTCAACTCCCTGACTGTTGACGCGAATATGGCGGCCTGACTGTATGTAGTTTTCCTTACGTTATCCTGACAGTGTCATGGACATCTTATTGTGGCAACCTCGCTTTATCTCGAGACAAGAATGAATTGTTTGTCCATGCATTTGCATCGCTCAGTTCTCGATAATGTCTTTAACCACCGTACGCCCGTTAAGTGTCAGTTGGTCAAAGTTGCTTAGCCTCTAGCTCTTAGTTTAGATAGCCAATCCAAGCCTCTCAAGCTAGCCATCCAAGATAGCTAATAGGCTCGTTCGAGATGAACTGCGCCTCGCTTGGAAAGTGGACGGCAGCAGCAGCAGGGGGCGGGGACAAACAGCAGCAGTCAAGTCAGACAGTTTCCAGCAGCCTGCAAAGAATATACGAGTTTTTTTTCCTTTATTGAACAAATTGCACATGTCACACATTGACAATAAAAGGATTCATAGTGCAATTCAAACATTCAAACAAATATGCTAGGGGGGCAACCGCAGACGGTGAGAAAATTAAACAAAAATAAATACATTCAGAAATAATAAAAAAATTAAATAAAACATTTAAGGCACAGTTTATTATCGTATAGACAATTTAAGAATCAAGGCAGCTATACAGTCAGCGAACAACTCATTGACGGAAACAATTAAGTGTCTCTTGTTCAGTCCAATCTCAGTCCAAAGAGATCGGCTCTGTCAGAACACTGGAGAAAGTCAGTGAGACACGACTTCATTTAAGCAGCAATTGGGCAGTTTTGCTATCAAGAAATAGAGAGGATGCAACATAAACAAGCCTAGATATGCCTTCAGATTTCGATAAGAGGACACATCCCTTCAAGGACAGGTCTCTTTGTAACCAAAGATTACATTTATTTTCTGCTTTTTTAATCCCAAATGATGTGATACCCAAAACAATTTACTTTTCTCTTGACAGGTATATCATTAATAGAGGTTACATCACAGCTTTTTAAAGCAAATAACTTACATGTGTTTAAATTCAGACAGAGACCTGAAGCTTTTGAAAATACATCAATAGATCTGATAGCAGCTTTTACCTGAAGATCATCAATATTAAAGCTGTGTCATCTGCCAGTGGGCTTCATATAATATTTCTACCAGCAATAGAGATACCTTCTAAGTTGCTCGATTTTATATAGTAACAAAAAACTTGTGCAACAATGAGGAAGAGGCAAACAGAGACCGGACAACCTTGCCGTATGCCTTTTTCTAGACAGAATGTACCATCACTTAATTTCACAGAGCTATTACCATTTGCATAGAGGGTTTTCATAGCATTGCAAAAGTATGTTCCAAATCCAAAACTTTCAAGACAATAAAAAATGAAGGGGTGCTCAACTGTGTCAAAGGCTTTGTAAAAGTCGACAAAAAGTATAACGCTATCCTCAGTGATTATACAGGTCCCAAGTCCCAGACATATTTACATCCTGTTAGAACCACCTGTAGGCTACCTGTAGTTTGCAGATCACGGAAATAAACTTTATTAGTCTATTATTCATATCAACCACACAAGATATGTTTGTTAACAGATGAAACCGTCATTGCACAAAAAACAGAAACTTATGAGCTGTCTCTGGGCTTTACCCACAACCAAAATCTCAGTTTTCTCCCTATTCAGCTGAAGGAAGTCTGCTGCCATCCGGTGGTTGATTTCTTCCAAGCAGCTGACAAGTGAGTTTGTGGGTTGGAAGTTGTCTGCGGATAGTAAGATGATGAGCTGCGTGTCATCAGCATAATTATGGTAGCCGATGTTATGTCTGATGCCCTGGATCTTGCGGTCGGTGGCGAGCAGCTGCGGCGCCTGGCTCTAAAAACTGCGGCCGCCTCGATCTCGTGAGGCTATCGTTGCCCACGTGTGCATGACGTCAGAGCAAGTCGGACACAAATCTAACCGGCATGCATTGTGCTGCGATCGTCGGTGTACTGCGCAGGCTCGGCTCATCTCGAACTAGCCTAGTGTCTTGTGCGATCACTAGCTTTCAACGGCTGTCAGCACCATCACCACGACAACGGGCATCCTTCCCACCCGGCCGTCTGATGGAAGGGTGAGGGGAACGATGCTGAGATTCCTCCATATCCTTTTAACAGGTGAGCCAAGGCAGCTAATAATGATTAGCTAAGCTTGTTTTCAAGCTAGGTTAGATCTGAAGCAGGACCAGCTAGGTAGCTTACGGTTCATGTGATTATGCAACGGGGTAACTTAACTGGCAGTTGTACGCCTGTATGGTTACTGCATTGCATTCACCAAAAAAAAAGGTGTTTTCTCGTATTTGTGACTTCTGAAACGTTATGTTGTAATTATGATTGGCATCTTGTAATTCTGAAAAACCTAATTGTCTTGACGTTACGAGATCCGTTAATTGTGGACCTGTTGGTTACCTGTAAATACTACCATTATAATATAGTACTCTCGGTTTCCAGTTTATTGGTTCCACCTAGCTCAAGTTAAAGCAGTCTAATACAACAGCCCTGTAATGAATCTACCCTCATGAAGGTTATAATGCTCAGTGTTTGTTTTAGAGAGGTGCATGGTTAGATGTATGGTTGTTTTGGAGGCTGTAGTTTGTGGTGCTGTTGATTTGTATTGTGTTATACTGAGAGATGATTCTGATGCTTTGTTTGCCCCATTTAGCCACAAACGACAGCCTTTAAAATCATAAAGATCATAAAGTTGAATCAACACCTTCTTAAAAACAGCTTCAACCAAAATGGAACGCCCTGATGAAGGGGCATCCATTGCAGGACTGCTGCAGTTCAGAGTGCTTTACATAAAAACAGAATAAAAGAGCAATATATGCAAATAAACAGAGACATCTATACATACACATTAAATATGTGCTGAAACCAGACTGGAATTTATCATAAATATTATTGTCTATAAGGTAGCAGTTCAGTTGCTGATATACTACCTTCTCGATGATCTTACTGAGGAAGGTGAGGTTGGAGATTGGCTTTTGGCTCGGAGTTTCTAAGTGAATTAGGGTCCAGGTTGTTCTTTTTTAGAAGTGGTCTGATAGATACCAGTCTGGAGAGAACAGTTTACTATTGACAAGATGTCATTTGTTAAAAAATTTAAAACAGATTTTAAAAAGGATGCTGGAAGTGGATCAAGGGGGCTGGTGGAGGACTTAAGTCGATTTATAGCATCAGTGAGGTCTCTGGAGTCCACAGTGGAGAAATGCTTCATTAGTTAAGCTAGTGTTAGGTATACCTAATAAACCAGCAACTGGGTGTAAATAGCTGCTATTGTTGACTTTTTGAATGGATTTGAAGCTGCCTGATAATAATTCCATGTTTGTCATTCCTTCACAGGCCTGTTAGGTGTTCTGTGGGATGGAGTTACTGCTTTTGGTAAGCCTGGGATTGATATACACCTGCTGCATCCACAACCTTTCCCTGCACTTTCTGTCTCTAAGTAATCCTTCTCTGGTCCACAGGTGGGGTCAGACTAGTGGATGGGGAGAACAAGTGTTCTGGCAGAGTTGAGGTGCTCCGCCATGGCCAGTGGGGGACTGTTTGTGACCATGGCTGGGACTTCCGGGAGGCTGACGTGGTGTGCTTGGAGCTGGGCTGTGGCTTAGCCGAATCTGCCCTTCGTGGTACAGCATTTGGTGCAGGCAGCGGAGAGATCTGGCTGCGGCATGTCCAGTGCTCTGGACATGAGTCCAGTTTGACACGCTGTGCTGTTGTCCTCCACAGTAACTCCTACTGCACCCATGAGAATGATGCATGGGTGAAATGCTCAGGTGAGACTTAACTCTGTTTGAGACTAAATCCTGTGTTGAGTAACCTGGACTTTGTATATCCCACGGACTCAGATACGGCAATATGCGGAAGTAGGGATTGTACGATGAGTTCATTTGGGTAACTGGGACACAAGCTGCATGTCAACATGGTAATTGATAAGCTGAAGATTGTGGTTTATCAGATGATTCACATTTCATGATATAATTCACATTTTGTGATTTACCTGTCTTTATCACAGGTACCCTTTTAATGCCCACCCTCACTCTGCTGTCACCTCACACTGTGTTCTCTCCCGGGGAGGCCGTTCGTTTCGGCTGCAGTGTTCTGCTGGGCCACCACCTCAGTGACTTCCACCTGTACAAGCAAGGAGTGTCCACGCCGCTGGTTACACAGAGGGCGGACCAGACCCACACCAGCGTGGAGCTGACACTGTCCGATATAGAGACTTCCCACCAGGGCAGCTACAGTTGTGGGTACAGGATCAAGGGCGGCTTCCCTTCTCAGCTGCTCAGCTCTCCACCCAGCAACTCCATCAACATCACTGTGGGTGAGTCATAACCGCGTTGTCTAATCCACATCAACTCCGTTGCACCAATGCCCATTCCCATATCACATTGTTTTGTTGTGCAATCTCTATTAGAAGTTTGATTCTCTGCCCAACTCAACCCAGTGGGTTTGTGTCAATTTTGATTAGAAAGTCCCTTGCCTTGAATCAGGTTTGATTTCATTTTATTAAATGTCTTTACTTCTAACTTACAGCACACCAAACATTTGAGTTTTGAGCATGGAAGTTCATTGTTGACCTTAGGGAATAGTATGTGCAACAAAATATTTTAAGCACAAGAGTCCATTTACTAGCTTTTCTGCATCTCATGGTCTTCCTCAGTCAAAGCTCACCTGATGACACCTTACACCGCGTCTACACAGGAGGTGTAGTGTGAGCAGCACGTTAGCAGAGCAGCAGCAGCTTCAGTCCTCCTTCTGTGTCTACACAGGATGCGTTCAGGCACTGTACTGGATGTAGGTCACCCGTGTTTTGGCACACAACAAACAATCACTGTAGTTATGCACGTAAAACTGAAGAAAATCTTTAGGTCATGTTTACATGTGTGTAAAGTGCGAGTGAAATGCGAGACGTGCAGCTGAAAGCTCCAACAAGCTAGTTAAGTGGGCCTTTTTATCTTAGGTTATTTTGTTACACATTTTTTATTTCCACTGCTACTCTGTACTGTCATTATTTGTTTTGTCATTAATTTTATTTTTATTATTAATTGTCCATATTGACAATTGGTATTGGCAAGTGCATTTTGCATGTAATGGCAGTTTTTCATCTGATGTTCAGAGTCTATTAAGTAGCAAAAATCTAGAGTCAACAGAGATGGCTATAACCCCACCGAAAAGGCCCTTTTTATTTTAGAATATTTTGTAAAAACACTTATGGGTTAGAAGGGAAATTGTAGTTTTGCAGCTCAGGCCCAATCCACATCTTTTTTTTCTTTTTTTGGAGCCTGATCAAAACTCTGTATTACCCTGAATAACATATTTAATTCCCCTTTGACTGATGACAGTGGAACTCCTGACTCCTCACCACTGGTACAACACGTCCGCTGAGGTCCCGGCTGGTTCCGTCATTAAAGGCCACAGTTTTAACATCACCTGCTCCACCCCGCAGCAGTACCCTGGGGGTTCCTTCCAGCTGCGTCTGATCCGCTCCAACGGCACGGTGCGCCAGTCCCTGCCTGCCCTCACCCCATCCGTCACTTTCACCTTTCCCAATGCCCAGAGCTCCAATGAGGGCTACTACTACTGCCTGTATCGGGTCCAGCTGGGTGGACGTACCTTTGTCTCCAGAGAAAGCCAGCCCCTGCCTATAGCCATCAGAGGTGAAAATTATAATATTATAGAAAGACAATTATAGATAGATAATATAGGTAATGAACAGCATATGTATGTGATGTGTGTTAGAAACCTGAATATCAAAATATTAAGATTAATATTTACATTGCAATGTTTTTTTACATCCATTACATTCTATGTAGATATTCCTGGCAGCTGTTTTTGTCAGTCGCAGCAGTAGATGAAATTCCATTTATGAAAAGCCATATTGTATGTAACTTAGAGATAACTCCCCTCACCCTCAGACCCAGATCCAGTACTGAGTCCAGTGGTGATCAGCTGGCTTGTGTCTGGCCTGACATTTGTTGTAGCTGTCATCATTTTAATCATCGTGGCCAAGGTACTGTGTAACAAGGAGAAGAAGCCCTCTGAACTGGAGCGAGAGACCAGAACCTGTAAGTTCCTTTTTCCTAAAGAAGCCTTTAAGCTTTAGACGGTGATGTGATTTTATTTAGAAAGCACCCTGTACGTGTACCCAGAATAATAGATGTGCTTCTGTCTACAGGTGTGGACAATGATTATGTTGCCTTATCAATTAACAAGCTATGATGGGGTATGCAGGCAACAGATAACTAGAGGTATTGAAGGTCATGTTTCTTGTACATACAGTGCCTATAAAATGCTATTTACCTCCCTTGGAAGTTTTCCTGTTTTATTGTTTTACAACAGTAAATCAAAAGGGATTTAATATTTTCTTGTATCCATCTCCTGACGTGTGCTTTTCAGTCACCTTTTCGCTGAGTTCCTTGGAGCGTAGTTTTCTCTTCATTGTTTTGCCACGCATGTTTTCATTTGACATTCAATATTGTGAAGGAATAACTTCCAACGAGGAGTGAATGCTTTTTATAGGCTCTGCAATATTTTATTTTTCATCGTCCTTGTCCATATTTTTAATTTTGCAACAATATATTAAAGTGAAGCATTTTGTCTTTCTTCTTTCAAGAAACAGGCAGTCAGAGGGCACACACTGTGCCCATCATGGATTCAGTTGGCAGGGGACGCAACACGGAACCAAACAGCTTGGTCGGTCATCCATCACACCTTTTGGAAAAGGCACCACCTGGACCCAGTTCAGTACAGTTTGGATGAGGCAGTTGTTACTGGACTCCAACATAGACCTGTCGAAGACTGCACTACATTTCATACCAAACTCCAGGCTAGTGTGGAAGTAGTGGGAACAATTGATATGATACTAAGCCTTGTATTATGGTGAGATGTAAGCTAACGGCCAGAGAAGACTGACAAGACAGTAAGAACTAGTTCCAGTTCAAAGTCAGTATTGGTTCAAGCTGGACCACTTAGACTTGGCTACTGCCATGATCCAAGATGTATGGAGTGGAAAACCGCTACTAAAAGCTAAACTGGGGAAACTGTGGGAAAACATGGGCTCCTCAGGTCTCTGTGTATATGCAGTTTAAAAACATTGTTTCGTATTTATTACCAGGTGACACTAATGACAGGCTCCACTAGCATGTATTCGCTTCTACATATCAACGATCCTTAAAGGATTACTGTACTGTAGGTTTATTTATAGCGTCAGATCAAACTACATAAGAGGAAAAAGCTTTTAACACAATGCATAATATGGTTCATTTATTTTTATACCCTCAATTATTTTTCATTTAAAATGTATCTTTGCTCCTGAATAAATGACTTAGCTTCAAATGTTTACATACACAAGCTATTTTATAGTTTGACTTATGAAACAGCAATACAAAACAAATCAAAACATCAAACTACAGGATGTAAAGGTTGGATTATGTAGTACAAAAGTGTGGTATCTGAAGTAAGTCCACTGAAACAAAGCATAAACATGGCATTACAGCTTGTATAAACAGTGCAGTTTCATATTTTTGGATAAATCCCCCCACCCCCAACTACTTTATCAGAAGAACGCATTAGAACATTAACAATTATATATCCCAATTATTCCCACAAAACCCACTGAGGCACTTGCATTACAGCTGGTCTGATAACTGTCCCAACTGTACTTTAATATAATTATTTCTAATAACTGTCAAAGCGAAGCATTAATGTACCCCAAGATTATATAAACTACAAGGATTTAGTGAATCTTCATATTAACAATATACACTGAATCATAGACTGTTAGACACCCTTATTACCAAGTACTATAATGCTAAAAAAAAGGAACATTTTGGTTAAATAGACCTGTCGCAATACCTTTTGATACTGAACTGCAGGTTGTTAAATACACACTGTGACACACGTTTATTTGTTTTTTTTGTTCTGTTCAATGTCTTTTTAGTACTAAGAAAAATAAAAGTTGCTTAAAATCCGGTGAAATGACAAATTCTTTTGATGACATCTCAAATTTCAGCAATGATCCATTAGGTCTAATGAGAGATTTGTGTGTGATATGAAATTATAGAATATTGCATGTCAAAAATTAACCCAAAAAAAGCGTGATCTTCCCATGCAGATAGATTCACTGTGAACTGCCGAGGCTTACAGTAGATATGATTGGCTGAAGCTCACCATAATGTAATGGAGTTAACTAGCATTTGGTTTGCAGTTTGTGATGCTCAATGCGCCAAACAAAACACACACACACACACGTGTCTCTTTCTAAATATGAGACGGCTTATTATGATGATCCACTGACATTGAAATGCTGACACCAAGATCTGTGGATATTAAATGTGCAATTGTGGCGTTATATTTGGCGTGAGTTGAGTTTTTTTTAAATGTAATTTCTTGGCATATTCATCAGTGGAAGGCAAACACCACTGAGTGCACAGTGCTGGGAGGAGCTGTGGATGATGATCTCCAAAAGTTCAACAGATCACACTGAAACCATCTGTACAGATGGACTGCTTCTGTCCAGGTAAGAGGAAGAAGGATTTTGTGTATTTTTGAGCGATATGTCCTTTTGAAGTGGCATCCTCATCTATTCTAGTAGTGGTGCTGTTCTGAAGCTGGGTGACAATTTAATATTTTACCTGTAAGCAAAAGCAAGCAAACCAACTGTAATTATAGCCCACATAAATATTGCATAAACCACAATTTTCAGCAATGTCTAAAATAAAGGCATTAACCAAAATACATTCCTCGAATTAAAATGTATAATAAAGTAGAATAGCCCTATAAAAACTGAGCATAAATAAAAGAAGGTTCATTCTATTCCTGTGAGGGATTCATTTGTCTCCATGCTGGAAAAAACTATGTAGAGGAAGACTGCCACAGCCAGGAAGAACACAAACTGAACCCAGAGTGGGATGAGGCGAGACGACTTTGGTGCCTTCGGAGCATCTTGACCAGATTTCATGGGTGTCGACTGCAAATACGAGTTTCTGTAAGTGGATGGCGTGTCGTACATGCGGGGCCTGAAAGGGAATTGAGAGGAATTATGCTACAGTACATTATTAAAATGCTCCATCACAAACTACCGTCAACCAAATGTGACTTTGTTTTGACCTCTAAGTTTAGCGCTAGCGTTAGTTACAACAACTGTAGTGTTGGATAAGCAACAATGAGGTTAACCTCAAATCCTTATTGAGCATAATTGCGGTGCTGCCCCCCCTTGGGCCAATATGTCATTCATTGGAAAATTAAACAGCAAGAATTCTGATAATCAATTAATTGTTTTATTCCATCATAAATGTCATATCTTTCTGGTTCTAGATCATTGGTCGGACAAAATAAGACATTTGAAGTTGTCGCCTTGGGCTCTAGGAAACTTGGTAATTTTAACTATTTTATACGATGTTGCGTAGTTTAATCTGTAACGGTACATCAGATTTTCTAAACTTAAAATCTTAATCTTTAAAGTAACTATTGCTGTCAATGCGGAGTAATGAATGCAGCTTATATTGTACACATGGTGGTCTTCTTGAATATGCAATAATAGATTTTTAAAACAGGAATTTGCATCATAGCACATCTGTAGGAGTCAAACGGGTGACACAAACAATTTAGCTAAATTAAACCTAAATAGCTGATAACATCTGATGACACTAGTTGTCTTTGTATAAAGACACTTACTCATCACGAAAATCCCTTCCTCTGTATTCAGGCATTGACCTTGAGTAGCTTGAAAAGGACGACCTGTAGAGTGATATAAAAGGGTACAGATGTAGCAGTTTTGTAAACTGAGACAACTACTGCAAATATGTGTATAATTATAACTTACTCGTTTTCAAAATCCCTCTCAGTCCACTCTGATCTTGACCTTGTGTAAGACCCACTAGATAGACAAGAAAAAAGTAATTACTAAATTAGACTGATATGTATTTGCTCATTTGATTTACTGAAATTAGGCAATGAATGTTTGGAGCTAATAATAGAGGATTTATAAGAGAACTGACCTGTCTCCAGAACCGTCACTCCTGACCTGCAAACAGTTAAAACAAATATGTGATTTTGGGCTTTATAAATATATAAGACTTAAGACAAGAAATTGGCAACTCATACTACAAGGTTAGGTGCCTATAGCACGTTTTTTTACTCCAGCACCCAAATGCAGGCAATATTTGGGTAATTATCGGCTGAAATTGCATTGTTGGAGGTATGACAGTAATTACATTTTTAACATTTATTTAATACATGGGCCACCGATAAATTTTGTATCCCTAAGCAATCAATCTTTTGAGAGTCAAATTTTCTTTATGTATCTGCTATATATAGTATAGTGAAGCAGGAGGCTACTTGTTAGTTTTCTTTGGATGCCTCTTTCCACTCTGGTCACATTCAGAATCAAGAGGCACGTAATGTAAAAAAAAAAAAAAGAGCCTTTGTGGACAGAGATACTTACGGGTGTCCTGTAAACGTAGGTGACTTCGTCCTCTGAAATCAAAACACAAACATAAGGCTAAATGTCAAGTGTACATTTCCGTTACAGTATTTTCTGCACATTTGCGATACTTATGTGTCCCACACGAGTACAGTAATTGCTGCCCAAGTATATTTTGCCCCCTCTTTACAAAGGCAGAGGTTCATTCATACATTTAAGTGCCATCCTCTTGTTAATTTAAACGGAATAGCTTTATGTATCTTATTTTATCATACAATGGATAAAACTTTTGAATGTTTGTAACAATACTGTTATACATAGTGAATATTACAGTTGTAAATGTAGATTTTTAAAGACTTGCCACGTTTCTCCTGCCTTTTAAAAAGGGACACTGAACTGATTTCTACACATGAAGAGCCATTTACTCGTCATGAGGAGGATTACTCATCCTGTGAAACTATTGTATAATATTTTCTAAACTCAGAGAAAATAACGTTTTCAGCTTGAAACTTAAAATTTTGTAAAATAAAGCCTGTTATAGCTGCATTATGGGAAGTGTAATATCCAATGTTTTAACCAGGAAGGTCCCATTGATATCAATTCCGACCATTCTTAAGACTGGGGAAATGTCCCATTTAATCCTTTGGAGAAAATGTAAACCACTGTAAACTCTGAGGAATGTGAAATGATAGGCCTAAATATAATTAGAGTTGTGAAACAATTTCTTCTGCACATGTACTCTACATGTATTTATCAAAGTAAAGCTTTAGTATTCAGTGCTGTTCAGAATATGTATGGAAGACAAAAGTAGGCTACCCTCTTCTCTGTAGTAGGTTTTGTCATGTGATGGTTTCGCTCTTTTCCCTTTGGCCATGGCATCTTTCAGCTTCCTCTCATAGAGATTTCTGGTGGAGTCTGAGTACAAAACAGTCACACACACATATGTCAGAGATAATGAACACGTGTACACAGGAAACCATAGAAATTAAACCACGACTACACGAGTAAACTTGGTAACTTTACACAAGCAGAGGGGAGGCCTGTGAAGTTCACTGGCGAGAACGTTGATTCAAAAACGAGCGCAAAGTAAACGTTCAATCTGAGCCACTCACCGACCACAGGCCCGTGCTTTATCCCATATTCATCGAGCAGGTCGCTAATTTCCTGCGCAGATTTACTGCGTAGCGAAGACATTATTTTGACTTGATTTATTCCTGTGTTGTGTTATTTTTCTGTGCTCTTGTTTCGGTTAAGAGCTAGTTTCAGTTACCTAAAAGCGACAACAACCGTAACTCCTCCCACCGAGAATGACCGGGAGCTCGTTTTGCTGCGCGTGTGTCAGGGACAAACCTCTGTGGAGTCGAACGGCAGCTTGGAAGCGTGGAGAGACTTAACCCCGCCCTCGTTTGTTTATCCTAGTAATTAAAACATTCGCACCTTCAGTCAAACGGTACATCATTTCCGTTTCCGTTTGACAATTCTTCTTTTTATGGTTTCTTTCTTTGACTCTGTTTTCTTTACGGAAATGAAGCAGCGCCACCAGCAGGCTAATGATATTAATATTGACTAATACTATACGGCATTATACTAATGCTAATATTAATAGCTAAAAGCTAATGCTACGACCTCTCCATTACCACTGAGAACTCTGTGGTGCCCCCGTCTCGGACACTGGACGACTAGCGGTCCTTCGCTGTCATCATCGCTGCGACAATCCGCTCCTGCAGATTCAGGTGGATACGTGCCGGTTTGCTCAACAGAACGAGATCCCCATCGACAGCAGAAACTGTACACATCAACATCTTCTGTTGCAGACTGAAAACTTATCTGTACCTTGGCCCATAATAATGATTATAATAATAATAATAATAATAATAATGATAAAGCTATTTCTCCTTCTCTTATTGTTGCTAAATTCAGCACTTGAAGCATTTAAATGAGGTACCTTCAATACAACAACAAAAAAAAAATACTCCATTACAATTAAAAGTTATGCCATCAAAATTCCACTAAAGTAAAAGTACATTAGTATTATTATCATAAAAGAACTCATAATGCAGAATGGCCCCCTTCAGAGTGTCATTTTTTTTTTTTAAGATTATTATTACTGATGTATTAACATATAGCAGCATTTAATGTTGTACTTGTTGTAATTTTAACCACTTTACATACTGTTTAGTTTAATCTGTAACAATGTCTTGTATCTTTTAAGCTCAATTTTGGGTGTAAAATATTTTTTTATGTGAAGTGACTAGCAACTATAACTATCCAATACTAAAAAGTGAAAAGTATAATATTTCCCTCTGTGATGATGAGGAGTAGAAGCAGAAAATAGAAATACTCAAGTATTAGTCTCTCAAAAGTATACTTAAATAAAGTTACCCTCCACCACATTACAATTAGATGCCTTAAATCTAGGCCTCTTTAGCCCTGATTTAGTCTACATTACTTACAAAAAAGTGGCAACATGACTTCTCTACAGTTAATACAAATACATCAACAGCATTGTAAACTAAGATAGATCTTTATTAAGCACAAAACTGCATATTACAGATAACAGACACAAGTTTGTAATGTGTAACACATGTTGCATTAAGACAATTAGTCAGTTTGGATTTTTCTTTCACCTGCAAGCATATGAACACGTTTTAAGGACCAAAAATTGTGTTTTGCCCTAAAAGAACGACGCTTGGCTGAACCAGCCTACTTGGTCTGTGGCCAACCAGAACATCAGCAGTCCCATCATTATCACCACACCCATCTTCAGTATCAGCTTCAGCATGGTGAGACACTGCAGGGACAAAGGACAGGACAGGACAGAGAGGTAATAGTAGCCAAACAATTAAGGAGCAAATGAACAAAGTGCATGTTCAGTAAAGGCCAGTGAGTACACACTTTGTGTTTCCTGGTACAAATTAGTTTGTTGCTGACATCTGGCACATTCTCTTGTAGCTGAGTGTTTGGGGGATCACAAGCAGGTTTCATTTGCATGGTGTCGTCAGGCTCCCTTAATTCCTGGGCAAAAGCAAAGCAGTTAAAAAAATCTAGCGCATGTGTTCATGTGTATGGGTTTCCGTGTGCGCTCCATTATGTGTCCACATGCAAACCTCAGATGTTTCTGCAGAGCTCAGGTCCTGCTCCCCGTCTGTGGAGCTGCTGAGTGAATCTCTGTCACTGCTGAGAAAGGAGGAAGCAGATACAGCTTCTTCATTTGGATCTGTCACAGCTCAGGTTGTAGTTATTGTCAAAAAAAAAGAAGTTTAATACATACTAGGAATTCTGCTTACCTGTCAGTTTCATAGTGAATGACTTGAGACAGTGGATCTGTACAAAACTGAACTTTTATCTGCCTCCCTATAAAAAGGCCGAAATGGAAATGGATGAACACTTTGAAAACGTTAATGTTGATTATACCCTTCTCATCTTCACTCACCTTCTCCTCCATTCTCTCCGTCACTGTCATCATAAAACTCGTAGAAAGCCTTGATTCTCTCCTGCTCTTGTTCCCAGTTCCTCTCATCTTCGGACTCGTCGTCTTCCAACTGTCCCAGCTCAGTGATCCCAGAGGCTTCAAGTTCAGTGTTGAAGAAGAAACTATCATCCAGGGATCCCTGGTTAGAAGGACTTGTGGTTTTTGCAGGACGCTGAGTCACATCTGAAAGCAGTGTTTCCGCTTCGTCTGTCTCCTCTGTGGTTAACAGGTATTCAGACAGAAGGGTATCAGTTGTTAACACGTCTAGATTCCAATTTATGTTGAAATCTTCAGGATCCACTCTGTTGTAGTCGTCACATATGCTCCACCTGGCAAATGCTGCACTGCTCCCACCGTGAACCTCCTCCAGTTGCTTGTTGTTTTCAAGATCTTGTAGACACATATGATCTAAGAGCTCCTCATTGCCCCTCTTTACCTGGACCTCATCGTCACTGGAGCTGTAGGAATCACTCTCACCTGTCTCGCCTCCATCAACACTCCCTGTCACAGCTGCATCGCCCAGCACATGCTCGACAATTTCCATTTCCCTTCTGTCTTTTTCTCCAGTCGCCACATCCAGGTTCCTGAACTTATCAGCATCCACCTCTAAATCTATGCTGTACAGATACTCGTTTCCCTCCTCATCAGTGTCTTCAGCTTTTCCCGTCCATGTTATATCTGTCACACCTCTTTCCAGGCAGGTGTTCTGCTTTGCAATTGAACCGCTGTCAGATGTACAAGCCAAGGCGTTCGACTGGTGTTTGCTTTCTTGATTTTTTCCTCCATCTTGTACATATTCACATGAAGAAAAGTCTGAGGGATAATCTGCAATGCTCTCACCTGCCTCTTGGTGCTCCTCCCCAGAGAAATCCTTTATTTTCTCTTCATACTCCTCACTATCAACTTCAGCTATAAGATCCTGCAGATTTTGCTTTGATGCTTCTGGAATCTCCAAACTGGCTTTCGTTGGGCCATCGCGCCAAGGATTTTCAACTCCCTGCTCAAAGCACAGAGGGAGAACATGTTCTTCTTGGTCGATTTTCATGTCCTCACACTCAGAATCAGACGAGTCCCCTTGCTTTTCTTCTTCCCTTTCTTGCTCATCCTCTTCAATCCCGTCACCTTTTATCATCATCTCACTGCCACGTTCAGGGACTCTCTCAGAATAGCACACCTCCTCATCACTCTCACTCTCACCTTGCTCCTCGTTTCTAACTTGAGGGTTTTCAGCACCCTCTGGGGCCAGAGGTTGTTCATCAGCAAAGATCCTGTCCTCTTTATTACCATCGCAAAACTCGTCGCCACAGCGAACTGACATCAACAAATCCCCTGGTTTCTCTCCTGTTCCCATGTCCTCTTCTTCGTCCTCTTCATCTTCTCCAGAGACAGAACCTTCCTGTTCAGAATCTCCATCTGAGCTTGTGTAATCCTCCTCCGGCCTTTTGTCCATGCTCATGACCTCTACACTTTCAAAATCCTCCACATTGTTTTTATCATCAGACAGCTCTTCATCAACATTTTCAGCCATGCATACATCTTTAGTTTCCATGCTAGACAAAACTGCAGTTTGACCAGTTGCTTCCTGGTGCAGAGCAACGTCTTCCTTTGTTGCTAAGTTTTCTTGAGAGATGTCTGTTTTGTCCCCTTCAAATTTTTCATCAAAATTAAAATTCTCAAAGTCCAAATCTCCATCAGGGAATGATAGAACAGATGTTTCTGCAACAACATAATTTGAAAATTAAATACTTTTGTAAATTGGTTAAAAATAGTAATAAATACCCCAATGCCAAGACATATTTCTTACCTGGAAACGCATCACTAAGTAGATCAGCAAAACTTTGTTCCATCTTTGCAAATCGCGAAAACAAGTTTATGTAGTAGGAGTTACATCAAGACAAACATGAATGCATTGCCACAGATGATCTCTTCGCTCAGAAAGGAAGAGAGCATGAGGTAACTCATCTGTTGCTGCTGCAAGTGGCTTCCTGTCAAACAGACGTTGCATAAATTACACATTAAAACTAATGTATGTGGTTACATTTGACTACAAATGTCTACATAACGTAAGCCTACCGTAAAACTGAAGAACATCAACAGGTGTATAAAAAGTGTCTCTAAAAAAGTGCAATCACAAAAGTAATGTTTTGTGTTTTCTGTTGCTGCAGGAACATACCTTCATGAAATGATGTCAGCTTTGATGTGGTTTTGGTTTCAGGTGCACAGTATAAACTCCAGCAGTCAAGCACGCAGTTCCTTCATGCTGAAATAACTCATGTTTATTTGTGTCATATGCAATTGGGATGAGTGCAGTACCACTTTGAAGATGAGTTAGAGTCATTATAAAAGAACAGTTGTTATCAGTGACTGTTCTGTTGGGTACTTTCATTTATTGAAAACAGCTAAAATCAAGACATCCTGGTTTGCTGACGGTTGTCCTGAGTGGTCTACAGCTCATTGCGGAGGAGGTAGCGATGGTTGGGCTTCAGGTCAACTTCTACAGGAAAATGATCACTCACCTCAAGAGCCTAAAGTACCATCAAAAGAACAGGATTAATGTTTAATTTAGATATATAATTGAACTAAAGAAAGGTATGTCTTGACATGTTTATATACCTCCTCCTCGGTGAGATGGAAATTCTCTTTAAAGTTGAACGGTTGAGCTGAACCTGGCACTATACAGGAAATTATCTCACGTCCATGGACAATGATCCTGTTTGGAAATGTAAAATCCATATTGTAAGGCATAACCCTGTCTAATATGATGGGTGTCTGCAGCAGAATGCCCTTATAATAATCATAATATCATGTAAAAAATGTGTCCTCATTATAGAGTGTTATTATAGACCTTATGTAATTCGGTTTTCAGCAGTCACTGACCTGTCATAGGCACAGTGTGTCTTCTCACGGACAGTAGTGTCTTGCTCGTCTCCAATTAGCCAGCGAAACCTGGGGTCACTCCTCAAGCGCACAGCTCTCCAGCCCTTGATGGTGACGTAGCTGCAGTCGGCGTTGAGGTCCCCTAAGATCATCACATTCTGGATGAGTGAAAGGAAGCAAGTTCAACAGATCAAAATTACTCATGAATGTTGTCATATGTGGTAGAGAGTAACGAACATGAGGTGAAGCTGAGGAACTCTGATGAAGATATAGATAAAAAAATTACCAAAACGAAAAACCCCAAACATTATATGATGATGATAATGATTTAACCTACATCAGTCTTCCACTTCTTATAAATTCTTTTGAAGACCGTATACAGTTCGTCAATCTCCTTCATGGCATTTTTGGGACAGGTGTGCTGCCCAATCAGCACAAAATCCTTCACCACTGCAAAAAACAAAACAAAGCAAAAAACAAGACGTTTATCTTGCTATCTTGAGTGTCCCAGTCTTTTCCTGGTTTTAATCATATTCAAGATATGTTGTTTACATGGAACATAGAGAAACATGATCCCTGTATACATAGTTGTAATATTATCCAGGTTTATGATAGTCTGTGAAAGTGCAGGCATCCAGTAAGTCTGTTATTTCAACTGAGTTACCTCAAACATTGAGGATCAACCCGGCTTGGTTTCTGGCTGCCTGAACTCTGCTGCATTTACCATTCTGCTTGATTTAGCTTTTTCATCTGATCATCAGTTGTAAAGGTGATGAGAGCGACAATTAAAGTGATCCTCTAACCACTATTAGACTTTCTGACGTTTTACTGACTAACACTACACGACTGAGTTAAGGACTCGAATGCACACGTGACAGAGAATGATTAGAAACCTGGGTAAGGTGTTGCAATCCACCTAGCATATACCGTTTTTCAAAACCAGGAAAAGAGCTTAACCCAGGTTTCTGAAACCAGGTTGTGAGACTGGTTAGACTGGTCTGTAGTGTAAAGCCAGTCTTAATTTTGCTCTTAGATTTGTCTAAAGCTACTTAGACAGTTTCACGAAAATTAAGACTTTAAGCCAAAAACATTACCCTACCACAAGGCTAACTCTGAACCATGTTTCCATGGTAACAATCAGAGATGTTATGCTACTGGAAGCTTTTTGTATTGTTACACTCTTCACTGAATTTTACCAGTAAAATGTCCTCTAATTGTTGAATTCTTCCAGAAGGCTGCCAGCGTGAAGCGAGCTGAGCAGTTTGATGTGGTTACTCAGCCATGTTTTTTAGTTTGAACAAAGTCTCAATTTACCCAAAATAAATTCATGGCAAATGAACCCTACTTAAGATAGTCAAGAACTACACAGCAACGGATGAATTTAGACATCATATCTCAAGTCTTACTATTAGTTTGATCTAAGCCTTAGTCAAAGTCTATCTTTGTGAAACCGGCCCCAGATCATACCTGGAATACGAGTGTGTAGTAGTGTGTAATTTCTTTTCCTGTATTATTCCAGTGTCTTTTGTTTCACCTTACATGTAGTAGGGGAGTGAAAGCGAACGATGAAAGGCTGTCTTGAGAAAACGTCAGTTTCATTGGTGCCTTCTCCTTCTAGTTTAGGATACTGATAATGCTCTTTGACCTCCAGCACATTGTTCCTGGAGAAGATGAGAAAGGAAAAAGATGACATTAAGGATGTCGTGTTTAATTGACCATTAACAGCAATGGGTCATGTTTAACATGGGTTACCTGTAAATGTAGACATACTGCTCCTTGTAGGTCTTCCTCCCCAGCCTTTCACTTTCTACATAGGAGTATGAGTTGAATTTGTCAAATCTGCAAACAACAAAAATTAGATCAGTTTAAAGTGTTAAAAGGTGTTGACTGGATGCTGTTTTATGTGACAGAGGATTCATGTTTGTGAATCTACGAAAGCTTGCACCTGTTAAGATCCTTAACCAAAGCTTGTATTGCTTCTCCTCTAGAGTCCCGGACCTCCTGAATAAGACACAAGTCACACCGAGAAAGAATCTTGGAAGCAAAAGAAAAAAAAAAAAAACATCAGTTGTCTAGTTTTGTGTGGATGTTGCTGTAGTTGTTGTACACATACAGTAGAGTACCTTTTGTAGAATCCCCATGACCTTCTTGTTGTTTGCCTTTGATTCTCCAAAGCTCTGAACATTGAAAGCGCAGATTTTCAGGGAAGATGTGATGTTCAACACACACAACCCCACAACGAACAGCAGAACTGCAGTCCTCATCTTGCAGAGAACTATCACCCTGTAAGTAAAAGAGAGTTTGGCAAGATCCTCTTTGTCATATTGTGAAATATGTTACAAAAACCTCTTCATCCATCACCACAGCAACTTCTTTGCAGCCTCTTACCGCCAGTGCCAGGTTCACCAGGAGACTGACCTCAGTCCAGCAAAAATCCATCTCTTCAATGACCTGTGGTGTATTTTGGGGAACATGCAGGTAAACGTAGGTGAAAGACAGGGGCTGCAGATCTGTGTGGTGGATGTGCTGTGTCAGTGCCTGTTGAGAATGGAGCTCTATCTGGAACAGTTAAAACCACTGAATACAATGAACAATAGCTCCATCCCACTCGGTGAGTGTGTTTTGTCTCTAAGTTTGAGTGTAATCAGACAATAGATGGTGCTGTGTGTCGTGTCTGTTTGTTTCATGAACGTTTTTGTAGAATTTACAACATATCATTCTGTCATTTTATCGTAGACATGAGCAGCTGGTAGCTACCACACAGTGCCATCACATCACCGAGACAATTAATGCTGAACACTGGTGGTCTTACCTGTGATGGGGATGGTTCTTCATCGCAATGTGATGCGTCTGATATTTGCAGTGATAATCATTTTTATTTATACTTAGGTCTACTACACAGATTTATGTGTATTTTCTTGCTCTGTATTGTGCTTGTAGACAAAATGAAATCTTTCTGTCATGAACTTGATGACTTAGTACAGGACTAGCTGAAAAAAGTAATATAGTGACACTGATATAAATGACAAATTATTACAAATCTATATTTAAAACAGCACGATTCTCCTTCTATAGTAGCTCTGATCATGAAACGTGTTGCCAATGCACTAATGATTAAAGTCTAAATCAGTACTGATACACCTGACAAAATCAAATATTGTACTTTTTACTTGACTACATTTATTTGACAGCTATAGTTACTTTGCAAGTGAAGATTTTACATATAAAATATGAGTAATTCTTCAAATATGTTGCCCAACAGTATAGTATATATAGTGGTTTAAATGTGATCCAGCTCAAAAAGCTACAGTATTAAAATGCTGCTTAAAGGTACATTTATCCATAAGTAATGATGACCCAATATTATTATATATAAAAATCTAACTTTGACAGGGGTTTGCTGCACAATGAATACTTTTACTTTTGTTACTTTCAGTACATTTTGCTAATAATACTTGTATTTGAGTAAGATTTTAAATGCAGAACTCTTACTTGTAATTGAATATTTTCACAGTGTAGTATTGCTACTTTTGCTTAAGTAAAAGATCTGAATAGGTCTTCCAACAGGAAGGTAACACACAACCCCTTTAATTATTGCTTGTTTACTTATATAAAGAAGTTGAAGCAAGTCAGACAGCGACCCTATCTCCTAGAAATAATGTTCTGTGGCTCAGGCCATCTCTTGAACACATTTCACTTTCATTATTTACAATATATTGATATGGAAACGTTGGGATTTTTTAAGTCAGTGTTGGAATCATAAAGATCTTCGAGGGTAAGTATGGATGTCCAGTGGTACGCAGGAATTCTTAGTCACTAAGCAGTGTGAGATCTTACCCAAAGTGGAATAAATGTTGGCCAGTGGATGATGAAGATAGTTCTTCTAAGAAACTGACCACTCTGACCAATTTAAGTGTGGTCCTTCTTAATGTCTTTATTATGGAGATCTCAGGTATCTTCACCATGAACTCAACACTAACCAGTGACACTTTATTCAACTCGGTTTCACCAAGATTAAAAATATTTTTCAAGAAAACTCGACAAACAGTAACATTTGTTATACTAGCAATATTTCTTTATTTGTTATAATATATATTTCTAATGGCTCTTGTGCTTACTCTCGCATCTTTCTTTTATTGTGAGAAACAGTGAATCTAAAACAACTCCCCTATACATCATAGCACTGATGCTAATTCCGTCACCACAACAGCTGAAAGAATGAAGGTGATGTTTTGTCTTTATTTTTCATATGGCTTTTTAATAATTCAAGGTGGTGCTTTTGACTAAATAAACAGTTTACAGTACAAAGGATACTCCCTATTTTTCTACTTCTAACTATTTTGTTGATATTACCGGCTCACAGTTTCTTACAATGTCATTAACATCTGCCTACTTATACATATTTTCATTGTTGCAAACATTACAAACAGACATGGCTGCATTTTTCACACTGGAAGTGTTCACTTGTATTTGAGCTTTCTGCAAACGTGTCAACACAACATTATCACCACACACACTTTGAGTACCAAGTCTAAAATTACATGAAATACAAAAATATCAACAAACTACATCCTAGAAAGATCTTATTTTGAAACAAAAGCAACAAAACTAATATTCCTGAGCAGTGACATTATCATATTGGTCTAAAACAGCCTGAGTGTTGTGGAGAGGCCATTTCCATGAGATAGTCTTCGATACGTGTCTCCATGTCTGAGTATAGGTCTTCAACTTGCTCCCGGAAAGGGGGATGCCAGAGCCACAACATGGCAGCCCCTGCCACGGCGAGGAGTAGAAGAAAGAACACACACACCTTCCACCAGGAGCCACACAGCATCTAAACAAAGAGGGAAGAAATGTCTAAGTTATATATATATA
>LKNJ01000682.1:98129-235271 GCA_002120245.1 Maccullochella peelii
TATATATATATGTATACATATATATAGTTTACAGTTTATATATAGTAATTTACATATGAGCAGGGAATCATAGTCCTTATTGCTGATGTTGCTGATGCTGTGTTGTAGCTGATTTGGTGGTCACTGCAGCAAAATTTAAGCAAAATGTCACAAAGTGTAAAAGACACATTGGGGCAAAAAGTGTAAAACAATTCATAATTGCTGGCTGACAATGCAAGGACAAATGAGAGCATTTGAGTATAGCAAGGACATTTAGTGCCAAATTCCTCCATATGGACATACACATACAGTATATATACAGACACCACACACACACACACACACACACACAGCTCACCGGTCTCCTGCGGCGGTGGCTGAGTTGCCGGAGCTCGTCCCTGCACTGCGACAGCCGGGCCTGGCTGGACTGACATTCCTGCTCCACGGCATGCAGCTCTGTCTGCAGCTCCTCGCACTGTGCACGCGCACACACACACACACACACACACACACACACGCCATATGGAAGGACATGTATGTAGGTCATAAGGTCATATTTGCCCGCAACCCATACAAAGTACATTTACAATGCAGGTGATATTTAGAAATGCATTTTTCAAAATGTGTGTAAAGCCAGATATGGCAAAATACGTTAGCAAAGTTAATGAGTGGAAGCTGAGGTAATTTAAGATTTTCTTTGTCAAAACATAGAGATAAAATTTTCATTAAATATGTCAGAAATACAAATGATTTACTAAAATATATTATGACCTGTTTTGTTTTTTTTAATACTTGTTTGAATACACCTTTAACTATTTTTGTAAATATAAATTTTCAATATTAGAATTGTAAATGGAAGGGGGGGAGGTATTATCTTTAGCTCATTCATGCTCAATCTTATTTTGTGAAACACTTAACTGTAATTATTACCTGTGTGGCAGTTTGGGATCAAACAAAACATGAAGCTTTTGAAAATGCTACGGCTTACTGTGATACCTTCGCTTTACCTCTCTCTCTTTGAGTCGGAGTTTCTCCTGAGTGTGACGGAGCTGCTCCTCCACCTGAGAGTCTCTCCTCACCGTCAGTTGTGGCTCTGCTTTCTCTGACGTCAGACACCCCTGCGTCATGAAGTCCTGGCTCTCATTGCTGCCATCTAGGAAACAGAAAGCAGTTGATCCATGTGGCCTCTACAGTATTTCAAAAGCCTTACTGCCAGATAAAGCCGACAATGGCTTCACATTGAACCTTTGCAGATTCAGGGAAAAAACCTTACCTCTAAGGTGCTGGATTTCCTCTCTTAACATCTGGTTGTTTTCTTCAAGCATGCAAATGTTGTACTGTAGCTCCTTCCTCTCTTGTCTTAATGACACCACCTCCTCCCTCAGCTCAGCCTCTCTAGCTCTGGACAGCTGCACAGGACACATATGTTTTTCACGACCATTTACATTGAAACGTCTGACCGTCTGCATGGTCACAGACTATATCGTACCTCCACTTGGCTATGCAGCTGTTGCAGCTGTTCATTACTGAGGTGTTGGTTCTCCATGAGTTGTCCAGAGCTCAGCTTCAGCTCCTCATAAAGCCTCTGCCACCTCAGTGCCTCTGCCTTTGTTGTAATTAGCGCTTCCTGGTGTCAAAAATACAAAGTATCTTCAAGATTCAGCTGCAATATTGACACTGTATTAAATCTGACTTTTTGATATAACAGAACAAATCTGTCACCAAAATAACCAAAAGTCAGTGACATTGAAAATAATAATTTTCATTTTAATGAATGAATTAATTTTCTTTCTCCATAGCCAAATAGAAAAGTTGTGGTCGTTTATTATTTGGGTTAAAAGCTAAATAGTTAACCTGCAGTGTCTCAGCCTTGCTGAGCGCCTCGGTTTTGTCCTGTGTGACCTTCTGCAGGGCGACCAGAGCCTTCTCCTCATACACCAGTTTCTGCTTCTCCATCTGTAGCACCAGTTTCTTCACTCCATCCCTGGGAAACTTCTATAAGGACAAAACACTGCTGAGTTAAACCTACAGATTCTTACAGGATGAGATGCAGACCAAAGCCACAGAGGAGCACACTCAGTAGAAACCGCACTCTCGCTGCATGACAGAGTGGAAGTGTAGAGCAGTTTGGCTGTTTTAGAAAGGACAAAATATTTGGGTTGTTGTAAAGAAACAACACAAAAAAGACTCCTATTGCACGATTAAAAAACACTCAGTGGTTGCGTCTTTGCCACCAGCTGCTGTTCTTACCTGCAGGCAGACTTGCAGCTGTGCCTCCAGAGCCTTGATCTTGTTTCTCAGCAGGTCTTCACTGCAGCGAGCCTGTGTGGGTTAGAAAGGAAATGACTGACTGTCACGCTGTAACTTGCAGATGGAAAATTAATGGTTCATGTACTAAAATCTGTGACAGCTGCATGTTCTTTCACTGTCTGCGCTCACTGGTGCACAAAGGAAATGTGCAGCATCAGTGAGCCTCAATAAAGATCACAATGTCTGCATATGCTACAACACTACATGGTTATGAGTGTGGAAAATAACATATAAGTTACCTAATGATAGCATACCTGAGTGAGAAACAATTTTCACAGATGAAAAGCATAAATTGTTTAAAGTAAATAAACTTCTAGATCCTCAGCTGTTCAAACCCAAATTAAAAATCAATAAAACAAAAAGGGAAACACCAATATTCCCCCTTCATTCATTACATCCAGAGTAGCCAAAAGAGAGCTCATGAGGATGCATAGCACCTATAATAGCTACTGACTGCCACTCCCTTCCTGTACAAGAATGACAGCTTGCACTCGTCCTGTGCAGTATAGGCTACAGCGGAAGCAGGAAGCTCCAAACCACAGACTGCATAGGCCTTCCTGAGGTGTACACAACTGTGACAAAGACATTTTCAGTGTAATATCAAGCAGGGAACCAAAGAACAATGAACAGCAACAACACGACCTTATAAAGCATAAAATATGTGTTTGGTATTTGGAAACTGTAACTGTGAAACACTGGGGGGGTGTTTGATTTAAGTAAATAACCCGTGCATACAGATGGAGAGTCTTACTGTCCATATTTTGTTCGAGGAGTTCATGAGGTTTGACGTGCTCTCCTGGAGGGCTGCCAGCTTCTTCTTCACTGCCTCCTCTCTCCACAGGGCCTCCTGACAGAAAACAGACAGCAGAAGAGAGATAGCTACATCAACATGCAAATACTAAGTGTAGCTAAAGTCAGTCAACATCTTTTGTTAATGTTTTAACCTGATATTTCAAAGAAATCATGCTCACTACATCAGTTATCATGTACTGGGTGAAAATAAAATATTTTGGCTCAAACATTAAAAGGCAATTACTAACATTAGCCACCATAAGTAAGGCTGCATCGTTAAAACTCCTGAGTGTGTTTAATTGGCAAAGGATGTATTCTATTGATTGTGAAGTTAACTTTTTATTAATTAGAGTAAAAATGTGACACGGTCTTGCTTTAAAGAACAAACAAAACAGCACAAGATGGATTTGGAAAATAATTGTTTGGTTTACCTGCAAGTAGTCTGCCAATCTCTGAATGTCCTATTATGTGAGAGATGAGAGAGAAGAAAATCAGTTTCATTTGGTAATTTTTTTATTTTTAACATGCAAATTAGATTTAAAACCTCAGTGAATACAGTAACAGTTTGAAACTTACTGACTCTTTGATAGTGACAAGGCCAGACCTGCACAGAAGAAAATATCTCATTGTAGAAATATAAAACACCGATCACAGCTGCCTCTGGTATCAGCTTTGTGATTTAACGTTAGGTTTCAGGCAAATTAAACTCACTCTGTCTGCACACTGGTCTCTCGCAGTATCTTTTTTTGGAGAATATTTTCAGTCTGGATGGAGAATTTTTGGTGAATCTTTTCTGTTTGGTTGAATGTTTTGATGCACGTCTTTTGACCTTTGAGAGAAAGTGAAAAAACAGCATTATTTGTATGAAGGATCAAAGATAATTTGACAGTCCCTGCACAAAATGTTATGCGACTGGAAAGAATTTTACCATTAATACCATTCTCTCTTTTATCTGTGCTTTTCGTCCTGTGTTGGTTTGATTCCTTTACTGTTGGTGTAGAGGTAGATGCTTGCTTCCTTGCATGGCCTTTCTCTTGCCTCAACAGTGTTACCTGTTCTGACCATAATGAAGCCTGAGGAAATGAGAAGAGAGAAGAAGATGCAGGTGTTATTCTCTGTGGACATGGAAAGATGAAACATGGATCTGGTGAAAAAACACTCCTAATAATGTCAAAGGATATAGTATTTACCCAGTTGCTGGTGCTTGGGCCATCAGTTGGTGTTAAAATCATCATTGGATGTCCATTAGCAGTGGGAGTATTTTGGAGATTCGTGTGCAATGTGTCTGACTTGCTGAATGAGCTGTGATGTTTCATTGAAAATGTCTTTGGTAAAGGGTTTCTCTTTGAAGAACGGTTTGTAGACTTCAAACCACACGGCTCTGGGCTCACTGATCTCCTCTTCAGAAATTCCAGATGCCTCTTTTCCTTCAGTTCATTCTTTATCAGTTTTGTGTCAAAGTCTCTCGAAGGGCTGCGACATGAAGTCATGTTGTTACGTCCTCGCAGGTTTTCATGTTTCTCTGCTCTGGTCTCCAATTTTTGGTCAAAGTCTTTCACTGGGGAGAGCTGTATTCCACTGACAGCCATGGCAGCTCCTCTGGCTGTTACAGGGCCTCAAGCCTACAACGACAATGTATAAGTAAATGAATTATAACTATTTATAATGATGAAATATACAGCATGTGAACAGCTGCATTTAAATCATACCATTTACTAATAGCTAATTGTTGCAGGTGCTGTTTGATGGCTCATACGGTACATCCTTTTTCATATTCATAGAAAACACTAAGTGTTTAAAATATGCCCTAATACATGGGTGGTATAAATTAGTTTTTCTCAAACACTATCCTTAATCTCAAGAGACTTTTACCTGCTTAATCAAAGGAAAATGAATAAAGAAGGTTAGTGGTTGTCCCAAAGAATGTGAGTAGTATGCATAAAATAAAGCAAAATGCAAATCCTTAATGTTGCCTTTTACGTTTAGGATGCTCTGTGTTGCACAGAAATGTATTTTCTCTGTGAGCCATGTGGGTCAGTTGTAGTAGAAGCAGCTACAGTAGTTGTAGCTCTAGTAATACTAGTATAGTAGCACTTTTAGTATTAATAATACTGAATGTAATAGTAGATGTTGCAGTGGTTGCATTGTTGTTGTATTTTGTCAGAAGGCTCCTTTAACACTGAGTGCCAGAGTTATCAAAGACAGACTAGGCCCTGTCAAGTGTTGATTAGGCTGTGGAGGTAAACGTACAAGATAATGCAAAAACAAAATGTTGCTTAATAAGCAAAAAAGCTTGATATAGCTTACCTACAATGTCATCTCATTCAGCAGGGAAAAGTCTGCATGAGGTGGTTGAGAAGACATCCATTTTCTCACTCTTCCGAAACAGTGTACCGTGGTTTTCTCTGTGTTTCACATTTAGCTGTTTCTGTTGAGCATAACTTTACAGGAAGTGAAGAGAACCACAGCGTCATATGTTCCTCTATCTTACCCGCCACTTGCACCAAACTGATGCCATTCACGGGTGGGCCCCAAGATTACACACAGACCCAGACAATTCCCCGTGCACACAGTCTGGGATAAAACACACCACACTGGGAAAAAGAGTTGTGCAGTGTGTGTGGTTGCCACTTGGAAATTATAATTTATTTTATAACAGCAGTCTAATTTTTCATTAAAATGGGTTAGAAGTTGTAAATTACAATACAGAGCATCAATAACTTTATAAAAATAACTTAATTGTTTTGAGCATTTTCAAGATTAATTAACCCAAAACACTGGATCTTAGCATCATGTCCTCAACATCAAATCATCTCCGTTAATACCTAAAATTACCTAAATGAATTCAAATTCAACACCAGGATAGTGACAAATTGTATCTTTGCGTACAGCGCCATATAGTGGCCGATTGCCGTAACAACTAAAAATAGGACTGCTACTCTACTCTCGCGATATTTCAAGAGGATTTCTCATGTATCCGCCATCCTTGTGGCTCTTTGCAGAAGGGCACGAAGAGACCGAAACAAGGGTGCCCGGTGTAGCAAGAACTTGGCACTTCATCCAAATATGCTGTCAAGGCTCGTTATTGTCTCAGGTATCAACTAATCTTGCTTTTGATATGATTAACAAAACTCATTTAGCTCTGGCATAACCAACTGTCAAGCAGGAGAAAGTGAATGTGAAGCTGAAGGGTAAAGTGAAGGCCGCACACTGAATGAGTGACATGCTAATGCTAGCTGTAGGTTGCTACTGTGAATACAAACAGCTCTATATATAAGCTCTGGAACTGTAGCTAGTTTATTTCTTATAGATTAATATCGACAGTTATTGGTAATGCTATTGGCTGTGTAATATGTTCTGTACTTGTAGCAGACATCACTACCAGTTGGTTACAGCTAAGTCGGATGACTATAGCTAACGGTAGCAAACCAAAGCTACTGTTAGCATTAGCTCTGCACGCCTGCAAATGTCACCTTTTTGACAGCTAGCATTGGTCGGTTTTGTGCACTTTACGTTTCTAGTAAGGATAAACTTAACTGGCTTCACAATGCAAGTCCACCAAAAGTGTGTTTTTATTTTGATGCTTTCACACGTTCATTTGAAGCTAGCTTAATTGCTACCAGACATTTACTTGATATGATAGTCATCAGGTATTGAAATGGCCTCATTCTGTAACTGGGCTTTTGTTGACTTTTGTCATTGTACAATAAAGCTATATAGTTACACTTCGTTGCCAGTTTAGTAGTTGCACTTGTCAAATACAAAAGTCCTGCAGTTAATCCTACCTTCATGAAGGTTATAATGGTCAGCTTTTGTTAAAACAGTTTTAGAGAGGTGTTGATTAATCAAGAAAATAACCAGCAGATTAAACATGAATGAAAAAAGTATAAGTTGCAGCCCTGAATTTATGTCATTGTTTGTTCTGCTTGCAGCCAATGCCCTGAAAGGCAGCGGCCCCCTTGGAGCTGGGTATGTGTCTTCAGAAGTTGTTTTATTTACTACAAAACATATATTTATTACTAACACGATGATACATTTTAGCAGCACCAGAAATAAATAATTCGTAGGCTGTGCCCTCAACACTTTAAATAATATGGTCTCCCACAGTCTGGTCCAGGCTTCTCGCTCCCTGCACGCAACGTCTCAGAGTCTGGCCCCAGTGCCCTCTCTGCCAGAGAAGGGAGGCAAAGTTCGTCATGGCATCTTCCCAGAGGAGATTTTCCAGATCCTGTACCCCAAAACTGGAGTCACAGGTCAGTAACCAGAAGCAACAGTGAGCTTTCGGTTATTTCATTTCCGTTGCAAAAAGACAATTTCACAAGTGAAATGCTGAGTATTAAAATACTTTTATATCCCTTCACTTGTGTAAAAAAAAAAAAAACCCAAAAAAACCTCAACAATTTTACCATGACCAGCTACCCAAAATATAGTACCTAATCATTCTCATTAGCTCAAACAAAAACGTATAAGCAGAGTAGACTATAATTAAAATTTCAATAAGTCATAAATGCTTTCACAAGGCTAGTTTATTTGTATAGCACCTTTTAGCAACAAGGCAATTCAGTGCTTTACATATAACAGAAAAGGTATTAAGATATAAAGGAAACACAAGGCAATAGACACGTATTAACAGGATTTATTAAGAGTAAAATAAGAGGATAGAAAAAGGGTAAAATGGATTAAGACAGATTAAACGGGAAACAAAGTGCAGTGCAAAATATGAATAAATAGTCCCAAATGTAATTTAATAAAAGGCAGTGGCGATCTCAAGTTTTCTGGGAGTTTGTTCCAGATATGTTGTGCAAAAACACTGAATGCTGCTTGTCCATGTTTAGTTTTGACTCTGGTAACAGTAAGCACACAAGGCTTATGGTGTAATGTATAAAGGGCTTGGTCTCTTGTTAGTCAAAAGCTAACATGGTTTGTCAAGAGTGAGGCATTGTGTTTGCAGTCCTACTGTGCATATTAATGCATGTAGTATTAATGTAATTTAATTTAATTTAAACATTGAATTTGAATACAGTTTTGGTAAAACATGACCCTGTACTATATATGTTGACACTAGGACCCTACATGCTGGGCACTGGCCTCCTCATCTACTTGCTTTCCAAGGAAATCTACGTCATCAACCATGAAACCTTTGCCGCCGCCTCCATTGGCGCCGTCATCATCTATGGTGTCAAGAAATTTGGTCCAAGTGTTGCAACTTTTGCTGACAAACTGAATGAGGTGGGCTGGCAACCACATGGATTTGTGTTTTCATCTTTTTTTTCTGGCTAATAATAGGATACTTGAAAAAGATTTCATATTGGAGTGTGTGGATGCTTATTCCTATTGTTTTTTCTTTTGTACAGAGATTACTGTTTTAAAGAAATAGACAGTGGTTTGTGATCAAGCTTTAGGTTTTCTTTTATTCTTTTTCTCTTTTATGCACAACCTTTGCAAGCACCCTCTAATCATGCTGTGTGTGTGTGTGTGTGTGTGTGTGTGTGTGTGTGTGTGTGTGTGTGTGTGTGTGTGTGTGTGTGTGTGTGTTTGCAGGACAAAGTGGCCAAGGCACAGGAGGTGAAGGACCTCGCCATGACCAACCTGGCTCAGGCTATTGAAGATGAGAAGAAGGAACAGTGGAGAGTAGAGGGAAGATCATTGCTCTTTGATGCTAAGAGGGTAAGTAGCATTTGTATTTTCCAAATTCTTCACTGTTCATAATGTACTGCTTCATATTTACACAACAATATTAAGGGCATGTAACGAAGGAATTTAACCTACTTAAAATTAATATGGTAGATACATAACATGCCACAACAATTTTAGCAACCCCAAGTATAGACCAGATATTTCTGCAGTGTGGTTACAAGGACTGCATGGACTCGTCTTTTCCTCTCAGAACAATGTGGCCATGCAGTTGGAAACCAACTACAGGGAGAGGCTACACATGGTGACCAACGAGGTGAAGAGGCGCTTGGACTACCAGATCGGCCTGCAGGACCTCCACCACCGGATGGAGCAGGAGCACATGGTCAACTGGGTGGAGAAGAGTGTCATCAGCAGCATCACTCCTCAGCAGGTCAGTCTTTTTGTGTCAAACTGTCAGAAGCCTCCAAGTGATGTTTCTCACATTGGGTGTTAATTCATGTGAAAACTGCGCTTTACTGTTTCTTTAGTTTACAATTAAATTTTCTTGGCTTAATTTCAATAAACAATTTAGTTTACAGCCATGTTGTTTTTATGATCAAACATTTCATCGTCAGGGCTAGAAAATTAATATGGGCTGCCCTTTTTTATTTTTTGTATACGAAAATGTATTGAGGATTCTTTTTTTTTTTGGTACCAACATGAAAGAAAAACTGAAAGTTGGCTTTGAATGTCAGACTTGTAGTTTTGCCTAATTACCGTATTGAGTATAAGACAACCCTGATTATAAGATGATAAGTTTTTGTAGAAAGTAAAGAAAATAAGGAATCGAAAAAGATAATTGTTTGCAATTTATACTTGTATCGGCACTAGTACAGAAAACGTATTGGCCCTATTGATTGTTGCGTTATTGATTTACTTCCACCATTTAAAAAAAAAACAAAAAAAACAAATTATAGTTTTCTTAATTTTCTTCCAAAATGGTAAGATTCACAATGATAAAATTATCTTTATTGTGAAAGTTATTAGGTTTTCTTACTGACCTTCGATCCCCTGTTTTTCGTACTGTTTTGCACATCAACAATGTGACACTTTGGGGCTTCATATCTGTGTGTGTTTGTTTTGCAGGAGAAAGAGAGCATCGCCAAGTGCATCACAGACTTGAAGGCTCTGGCCAAGGCCACTCAAGCTACAGCCTAAACTGTCAAGTCTTCAGAGAAGGCGACTCTAACCCCCAACTCATTGTCCCAAGACGAGACGTTCACTTTTCTTTACAGAATAAACTATTTCCTCCTTAAAGATTGTCTCTGTCAATATTATGGGTGTGTACAGTATTTACACGTCAACTGATGGTGAAATAAATGGTTCTCTTATTCAACTTCAACTGGCATGTTTGTGTTTTTCCACTTTAAGCAATGTTCTTTTCTTTTTTTCAACATTTGACCTTTGCTTATTTTCTCACTGACTAAGTGTGAATGTATGTGGAACAAAGCGTCACCATTTTATAGTCACAATAGATTACGCTTGAGCTTTATAATTGCATAATTTTCTGAAGCACTTCAGACCTTTGATCACTCTCAAAGAGATACTGTGAAGCATTTCTAAACCTTTAGACTCATGAGCCACAGATTTGCTGCCTTCCACCATACCTCCAAGTAGGCTACTTATCCTCAAATGACAAATCGAGCCAGCCCTCCTGATCCGTCACTCCCATCAGATTGTTGCACTTTGATCCTGCTGCCTTCAAGCAGGAAGTCAAAGAAATTTTCTCTGTAAGCTGTGTGGCGAGCAGATGCTTTCTGCTATGAATGGTCTTGGTAGAAAATCTGTTTGAAAGAAGGGAACGATGACACGCGAGCAGAGCTGACACTTGACAGGTAATAGCTGGATGACTGAATTATGTAAAGGGGATGTGATCAGAGGTAATTAAGGGAGGTTACATAAATCTTGAGTGGTGGTGGCGTTACATCCTGTTAAGAAATGAAAATGTATTTGCTCTTGCAGAGAGTGGCATTTAGTTGATAGGAAAACTCATCTTACGTCCTACATTCAATCCAGCAGGTATG
Source organism: Maccullochella peelii (assembly GCA_002120245.1). Taxonomy (NCBI): domain Eukaryota; kingdom Metazoa; phylum Chordata; class Actinopteri; order Centrarchiformes; family Percichthyidae; genus Maccullochella; species Maccullochella peelii. The sequence goes on from LKNJ01000682.1 coordinate 108,911, forward strand.
TGACAGTTTGAACTTGAACACTGAATGTCAAAGATGTGTTTCATCTTGTTGCTGAATTGGAGCAGGTGTTTGTAGAATTTGTGTCTTAACTTCAGCCTCTTGATACATAAAGGAGAGTTGGCTAACAGGTCAAAATACCCTTTATACTGCTGCTATACTACCATGTCCAGGCAGAAGGTCAAGTCTTCAACACACAGGTTAATGGTCATTGAAACTTTGTTAATTTTAACCAAGAATTTATAACAGTTCATGTAACTAAGTGGGCATTTCTTTATTGGTGCATTTAAGATAAGTTTTAAAGCAAAAAAAAGCTCAAGCCCATCTGACCTGGTTTAGTATGAAATGGGTGTTATTTAAGCTCCTCCTACTGTGTCACATTGGCAGCATAAGAAACTCATGCTTTTTCCTCTTTTCGTACAGGTTGGACTGGAGTGATTCTTGCCAATCAGAAGTTTGAGCTTTTCCAAAAAAGACAGACATAGTTTGAATATGTTTGGAAACACCGGACCTTTCTCTTATTCCCCAAGGTTAGTTAGGAAAGTTTAATTTCACTTTAAGGTTCACCGGTATTAATTTGGTTAATTTGAGATCTTTACAACACTCTACACACCTGTTCACACCCTTCCGTCATAAAACTGTGCTGTGGTAACTGCAGCTGACTTGAGTTGTGGATGGTTTATCTTCAAATCACTGCACTGGTGACGATGATGGTTTTATTGACATGTAAGGTGTCCAGGCTGTCGACAGCCCATGAATGTGCCCCACTTCTCCTGTTTGAGAAGTTGCCTTTATTATGCTTCAGGGGTTTCTCACAGGAGGACCTCCCTCATCAGAGGCGGGCTTTCCAACCAGATGACCTCAGGGGTGCTCCGCTGCACAGAAACAACATGTCCAGGCCCAGTGCAAAAGCAATATACAGTATGTTCTGCCATAAAAACACCTCATCTAATTATATTTTCATTTTTGTGAGAACAAAATGTGTTAGACATCTTTTTCTTTAACAATGTTCTTTACATCAGTGCAAAGAAAGGAGTACTCTGAGGAGCTGAACAGGCAATCTGACAACTTTCACGTCAGAGTGGAGGTAAATTAGTATGAAATCTGCACCAGCATGGACACATATACATTACCAACAGTGCAACCTTAAGCTCTCTTCATCCTTGACCCTCCACATTGACTCCACAGCACCTGCTCACCTGTGAGCTGGACAGCCAGGAGCTGAGGACAGTGGACAGCTGCGTGGCCAAGCTCAAGAGGCTGGATGCCAAAGGTCGTCTGTGGCCCCAGGAGATGATCATGGAGGTTCAGGGAGGATACCTACTGCTCAGTGACATTGAGACCAAGGTTGGTAGCTACATTCTTCAGATGAAGTTAAAGGAATTCAGACGTACGACACAAAGTACGACACGTGGCCAAAAGTATGTGGACATTGTGATTTTTATTATTTTAAGTATTATTGCATTCATTTTTTAATTTTTCATTCAGTATGAAGTGAAATCTACAAGCATTTGTTTTTGGTTTATTGAAAACATTCTAATATATCAATAAAATTACAACACATCAGACTTTGTTATGGATAGAACGATAAAGTCAACAAAGCAGTGTGTGTAAATACTTTCAGTATTGATTTGTGTGTATTCACTTTCATAAACCCTTCATAAACGTTTGTGTTCAATCTGATTCTAAAGGCAGAGCTGGAGTCGCTGCCTTTGAGTTGCATCCTGCAAACCAGTGCTGTGCTGGATAGCTGCGCCTACAACTCTCTGCTGACAGTAACTGTGCAGGAGCGCAGCAGACGCCAGGTCTTCATGTTCCAGTGTGAGGAGACTGGGGTGAGTCACATTTCACCAGAACCCTCTTGACTGTAACTTTGACCTCCAGAGAAGGGAGGATGTGTGGGTCATGTTGGGGTGTGCAACCTTTGAAATCAAGGCCATTCTCTGAAACCATTATCACTCTTTCACAAGCTGTTTATGCTGGTTTCATGTAGGAGTTTGATTTAAAGCAGGTATGTTTCACCAGGCGGAGCTCATCAAGAGTGATCTGGATACGGCTGTCCAAAAAGGAAGTCGTGATGTGGAACCACGCAGAGGCCAGTCTGACATCAGGTACAATGTCACATCACATGAATACACTCTAAAGGGAGATAAAATGACATTAATGAGAAAGCACAAATAAAGAAACTGAACATTAAAATGCATGAACTGCTGTCTGTTGTTGATGTTCTCAGGAGTAATCTTGAGAATACCATCGGGCAACATGCTCCAGGAAGTTTCCGGCAGGCTGGGCCTCGTCCTGTGCAGATGGACCACCCGGCCCCACAGTGGAGTAACAGAGAACCAGGTACGGCTTCATCCAATCCATTATATGAAAAAAATCTCCCATCATGGAAGAGAAACTCTGGTCAATTCTAACAGTTGTGTTCATCTACAATCTTCATATACATTTTTAATTTCCTCAAAAACCGCAGCAGTTCATGGAAGTGTTCTGTGCAAATAAGATGGGATTCTCCTGTTCAATAACTGATATTTGTCCCCAAACAATTTATTTTGTTGCCCTATAGAAAATAGGGTGACCCCACAGGTCTACACCCCACAAGAAGCAACAGTGCAACATCCTGATCTTCATGAATTACAGAGCAGCCCAGAGGTTGCCTTGTCACTGGAGCAAACAGACACAGAGAGGAACACGGTCAGTACTGACACTGAACTGTTTACAAGTTTTGAAAGTTATAGGTGGTGGATTATATCAGATAAATACAGTATATATCATATAGCTGTTGTCTACTCATCTTTCTCATCTCAAGGACAACATGCTTATAGAAAGCTCCTGCATGCCGCTGAATATGTTGTCTTCCACACTTTTGCTCCTTTTCACAGGACATTTTAAACCATGTTATAAATGATTTCGAGATCTTCTTGGGCAAAGTGTCTGCTGCACCTTCACTTCCCTTCACAGAGGACAAGAGCAGTAAGAAAAAGAAGAAAAAATCCAAGACAAAAGGTAGTATCCCTTTTCCAGTTTATCTTTCCACGGGCACAAATAATTAAGTAATTACTGGAAAAGTGACCTCCTATAGGTACACACATACTGATAGCAGTATTTTCTCCTACAGCACCAGTTGTCAGTCTGCCATCATGGGAGGAATATATCTCCTGTCTTCAGAAAGTAAAATATGGATTCAATCTGCTGGTAAATACTTCTTTAAATCTTGAAATGTCTCCACAGATTACATCATCGATCAGAGTGGTTTTGGAAATAGTTTGGCTGAACAGTCGTGTTGACTGGAATGTGTGATTGCAGCAGAAAGTGACTGAAAAACCTTTTACATTACAGAGCCAGCTGGACGGGGCACTGACCAGTCCCACTGCTCATGACTTTGTCCACATCTTCTTCACTAGTTTAGGCATGGTGAGTGCTTCTAAACTTCAAGGCACCAATTATTTACAGTGATTGCCACTCCACTATAATGTGTTCATATTTTTCTTCACTTCAACATGGCGCTCTCTTGATTGTGACAGTTAATACTTACTTCCTCCATATATCCACAGATAGTGCCTCAGTATCCTGCAGACCTGCCTCCCACTGTGCTCTCTCCCCTGATGACAGACGGGGCGGTGCGGCTGCTCAGTCAGGTCGTCAGCCCGGAGGAGGACCGCCTGTGGACGTCTCTGGGAGACTCCTGGAACATCCCCAGGTGGGGCGGCCTTTATAACACTCACACACTTACACAAGCCTTTTTATGAAGCTTGTTACCTTCTCGTATATAGCCCTCTGATTACAAGTGCACCTATGCCTGCCCTGGCACGCCCTAACTTGAGGCGTAGTGTGTGTGTGTGTGTTTGCTGATATGTAAATATAGGTCAGAGTTAATGCTGCATTCAGGTCCTATGGAAGAAATGATACACAGGAGTGTTTTAATTTGAAACTACCATTAATTTCAGTTTTTTGATGGTAAATTCTACTCACTTAATATATCCTTCACATTATTTCCTTGTTGTCCACTGCCAAACGTTAAGTTAATTAAATATTATTTTACACATACTTTATTGGTCACTTATAAGCCATTAACAACAACAACTTTAGGGTTGCCAGGTTATGAAAAATTCCTTTGGCTGGTGGTTATTTTCCTCCAGCAGGACACTTGCTTTGGTCGATTGATTGATCAATCGACTTTGATCTATCCGACCTCTGATCTATTGATTGATCGATCTGCAGACCACTCCAATGGACTGTTTGGACTGTCCAACTTCATATTTACCGTACAGACATGAGTGGTATCGATCTCATCTAACACTCGGAAAGAAAGCCAATAAGTGCATTAACCAAAATGTCCAGCTATTTCTTTAATTTCAGCTTATAAACTCTTCATAAAGGTTGCCTTATTAGAAAGCGGTACCAAAACATTTTTTGATCAGCACTCCTAAAATGGCAATGACTAACATAACATGCCAGGACCTGACTTCATAATGTGTGTTTTTTTTGTTTGCCCTGTACATTTGCCATGCTTGAATGATCAAATCCATCGTTCACAGACGTGTGAGGAAAAAGCTCATCAGGAGCAACCAAGTTCTGCAGAAATGTTTCATGAAGTCAAGTTAAGAGGTCACTTTTTGTTTTTACTTAGCGAATAGTTTTCTGCCCTCCTGTCACCTCATAGTTCTAGATGGCCGGACGAGAATGTCCCACCTTACATCCCAGAGTTCTACGATGGCTGGCAGCCACCTGCCCGCTCAAGCGTGCCTTCCCCGCTCCCTTATCAGAACGGTCCAGTGAGCAGGAGCAACAGCCAGCGCTTCCCACCTGGCCGACAAATAAATGAAGAGGTAGAACCACACTGACGCAATTACTGACCTTTACCTCTGGTTTTTGTTTCCCTACCCAGTTCTGATGCATGGTAACAGCTTTAGCAATATGTTTGGGACAGTGCTAATGGTGCTCTAACAGAGATGTTAGATACTGTCATGACTACACATCCAGGTGTTGCTAAATTAGTTTCCCCGTATGGTAGAATACAGTGCTAGTGATTACCCCCTGTTGTTTTCAGCACCTCAGTTAACTATGATTCATTTGCCGAGCATTTAATGAAGTATGTTGACACTGTGCTCGAGAAGTTGGGAGTTGCATAATCAACTCCACTGAAAAGGATTACCTATTTTTTAAGAGGCTACAACAATTATAATCACTGCCTCCATCTGGCAATCAGTACCTTTAATATGCAAGTTTTCAAAGCAACATGAGACAACTAAACAGTGAAGCCATTATAGCTAGCCTTGTACTCATTCAGCTGCATTTTATCCCTTTTACAGCCTGTGACCAACAGTCCATGGGGTTCACCACCACCACCACCACGGTAAGTGTTATTACACTGCAGTAAATATGGCTTCATGATCACATTTGTTGCAAACATTTCATTTAATCAGTACTCACTGGGCTTTATGCTGGTCATATGCATTGCTGTCACAAAGTGTGTGTCTGCTGCCGTTTCAGCCCCAGCGAGCCACCCCTGTACATGCGGGTCATTTACAACTTCGTGGCCAAGAACAACCAGGAGCTGAGCATTATGAAGGGTGACGTGGTTCAGGTGAGATGAAAAACATGGTGCAATAACCTTCTTGCCCAGAAATACAAGTGTTATCCAGTATTATCCTTGTATTTGTCCAACACAGCTGTGCATTGACAAGTTGCATTTTTTTTTTTCATATCAAAGCATGTTTAGAACAATAGATGTGCCTGAAAATTCATATACCAAGAAAATAATGGTGTTCTTCAGGAAAATGTAATCCAATGATCGACACTTTATTTAAAAAGGCCCAGCGTCAACAGGTCCTAAAGCTAATGGCACTGGAGTTGGGTTTGGTTCTTGACACCCACCCTCACTGGCACAATCTCTGATGTAGTAGGAAGTTTACCAAGCTATTGTCTAAAAGTTCACTTGACTTTTGCTTACAAACTTTAGTTCACTTGTTCTTTGGCAGTGTGAACTTTAATGTACAAATTACAAAAATACAAAAGAATCTTTTCGACTCTGCACCAGAAAAAAAGAAAACTAGACTACAGATGTAGTCAAACTCACTGGAAGCAGCTGCATGTCTTTCTAGCCAGTGTGTCAGTATGTCCACTACATGTACACATACAGGCCACTGACCTTCAAATTAAAAAAACAAAACATTATATGATCTTTTTGTTCCTTTTTCGATATGATTGTCACTTGTCACAATGTGTTAATAATGGCGCTTTCTCCTTCAGGGTTGTTCGTTTCCAGCTGATGATATAGAGTTGCAATTCAGTGACAGGCAGGAAAATTAAGACACAAATCTGGCAGTCGGAAAAGGCTGCTAATGAAACAAATTGGAACTGCAGCAGAGATCAGCCAAGTCCAGTCGATGTGCGGGCTTAATGATCTGTTTACATATAGTACTGATACACTATACTACTCTCAATGGAAGCTTTATTCTATTTAAATCTTCATAGCCGTTTGTATATTTACCACAGTCACAATCATAGTTGTCATTACTGGCAGTATTAACTTTCAGGTGCTAGAAATTTTGGGTTCTTTGGGCTTTTTACAGGTGATTCAGAAATCCAAGCAATGGTGGCTTGTTCGCAACGCCCGGGATGAGAAAGGCCACGTTCCCCAGAATGTTCTGGAGCCGATGGAGAGCACCAGACCCACGGAAGATCAACTGGTGAGCGAAGTGACACGTAGCCGAGTTACCTAACTTACTTAACAGGTTTCACATGTGACATTTCATTCCCTCGCTCTCCCTCACAGCAGGACATTCGTGGTCCAGTGACTCTGAACATGACCTCCACACCTGCAGAGGTCAAAGCCTGGCTGGAGTACAGAGGTTTCTCCAGAATGTGAGTGAAATAATGCACAGAAGGGGTGAGAACTATAAGAAATGTTCGTACTGTAAATAAGACTTGTAATTGCATGATGAAGTTGTTTTATGCCTTTTCATGTGCAGCACTGTGACCAGCCTCGGGGTTCTGACCGGTAAACTGCTTCTGGGGATGACCATGCAGGAGATAAGGACTGTGTGTCCAGAGGAGGGAGGCAAGGTCTTCTTCCAGCTTCAGGGCATTAAGTCAGCCATTGCAGTAAGTAATATGTCATGTGATATGAACACACACATACACACCCTACTGCAGCGCATCAGTAATGTCTCATACTGTTCCCTACAGCTTGCCAGTGAACCGTCAGGTCCGTACAACGGCCACTACTGACGACCTGCTTCACTGCTGCTTATATCTCTCTTCTCCTGAAATTTAACCTACAGATCAACATCTGGAATTATTGGTGTCTAATTAATTCCGTAGCATCATAAATTATTTTTTGTGAATGGCTGCTTTAGTTTCAGCATTTCTGTTATATCAGGGAATGAAACTTCTATGTTGTATAATTTCTCAGCAGCAGCAATAATTGTCACTCAGAAATGTATTTTGACTGCAATTTCTTTCACTTATAACGTACTTCTAGTTATTTCAAGTAAATTGTGTATAGTTTTCCCAACTGTGATTAAAATTAAAAATCTGTATGTAGATGTTTACGTTCAAACACGACGTTCGGATCGATTTAATAACTACGACCAAGTTTTGTCGTTATTAAGATACACACTGTTTAAAATATGGCACATTCTCTTCTGCTACATTAACTTAAAGCCTATTATATTTTCTTTTAGTTGACTGTTAGATGTCATGTATTGTACAGAAAGTGATGTTGAAATTGAAGCAGACTGAAGGAAACAAAGTTAGTACAAGATTTACTTTAATCTGTCAAAATAAATTTGATTCAGATATAACAAAGAAATGAAGTGCTTTAACTCAAATTAAAGTTTCTCCTTCATGATATTAGTACAAACTTGGATTTCTTTTTACACAGTTCTGAAACTACAAATTAGAACTTGCATGTAACTGTTTAGGACTGTAACGTGATGAAACCTACACAACCAACTAGTTAACAGGTTATAAAAAGACATAGCACCTTTACTCTAGTCCAGAATTTAGTTATTGAGTCAGTTGCACTTGTGAATATTGTCCTTTACTCTTTCTTGTTTCCCCACTTGGCCATCTTGTTGTTGACAGGAGTCTTCATGAATCTGTTTGACTTCATGTAGTCAGCAATCTTCTCCAGAGCCTATGATGATATATTATACCAAATTATTAAAATAAAAAAACAAGACTTTGCGGCGAGTTGCATTACACTATTGACTTGGCACACAGGAAGAGAAAAGGTGTTAAGACTTTATATTTCCTGAGTGCTGCTTTCCGTGATAACTGTAGGATGTGCTGTTTTTATCTGACAAACAGTTGAGCGTTCTCACCTCAAATCTGTCTAAAAGATCTTTGAGGTTCTTGAAGTCATCCAGGCACGTAGGATGAAACATCATGTGTTGATCCAACAGCTCGTACATAATGAAGTCCACAAAAGTGATCTGTTGTAAAGAAAAGTTACATTAACAACCGTGTTGAAAGCAAAATAGGCTCAAAGGAGACTTTAAAGCTGCATAAATCAATAGTTTTATATGAGCAATCAGTCAAATGACTTACATGTCATCTGAAAGGGGACGCTTAAACTGACAAACCATCAGAGAAATTCATTACCCAACTTGGGTAGCTCTATAAAGTTTTACGATCTATTTAGGCTCACCATTTTCATTTTTCAACCCACAAATGTACCGCTTGGTTCCGTTGCACCTCATCAGCTTGAATCAACAGTTTCCAGAAAAAAAGCTTTAATAAATCTACTCTACACTGCCTGCTCAGCACCAAACTGCAGACAGGCAAAGTTAGTGATTAACCGGTGAACATAGAAGCATCTAACAGCTCAAGACCCAGTTATACTTCTCAAAACACATCTTCAAATGTGAATGCTAATGTTGCCCCTTGTGTGCTGGATGTGTAAACAGGCAACTGTCTGCCAACATATTCACCATATTAAGGCCATAATATTTAAAGAGTACGGGATTTTGGGCTGCTTGTGGTGTTCTCGGCACAAGTGGCCAGTAAAAAAAAAGTAATGTAGCTTTAAATACTGTTGTCAGGGGTGGCATACCTTATCACCAGCAAACCACTTCCTGTCTCCCAAGAAATTGGAGAGCTGCTTCAGTACGTCTGGCAGCGCCTTAATGTACCCTGGCTTCATGTTGTCCTGATGTCAGAGAGGTGATGATGGCATTAGTGGAGATTCAGAGGCGTAAAATGACACATTCAGTGCTATTAAACTTTTAATGTAGTACTCACAAAGTCAGTGTAGCACAGCATCACAAAGCCATTTCTGAAGTCCATCGCCTGGTTCTCCATGATGTCCACACGGATCTTCTCATCCTCCGTCTCTCCACCTGTGATCAGATCAGATTTAGTGAGACACTCAGGGAATAAAGACTGAGATACTAGACTTGAAACCTGGACTCTATGTATAACTGTGGTTCTTTCTTTTAAAGGAGACCATAAAACATAACCATTGATGTATACAAGAAAAGGCTGTGGTGCATTTGGAGAGTTTCCAAACTGATATTGTATTTTGAAATGTTTACAATGGCTGAATGAAAATTGACATGAAACTAATAATAATTATAATTATTATAATAAAAAAAACTCTTTTGAACAGCATATTCATACGTGGAATAAACACAATACTTACACAAATTGTGCTTACGAGCAATGTATCTCATGATAGCATTGCTCTGCACTATCTTCCTGTCTCCATCCTCCAAGTAGGGCAGCTATGGTGAGAGGTTAACCACAATACCAATATTAGTTTTACACTTCCAATAGTATTCCCAAATCAAACGCTTTCAAAAGGTTAAACTCACATTGGGAAAGTCCATCCCAAGTTTGGGTTTTTCATCAAACCAGCAGCTCTTGTCATAGTTGGGAGCTGTGTGAGAGAAGTGTGGGTTAGATGATTAAGAGGGTATGTTGTATAGATACGTACGCCACTTCTTTGTTTAAAATTAGTTGAACAGGTAAGTTACCTTCACCACAGATATAAAACTTGTCCTCATACTTGGTGCCGGTGTACTCCAGCAGCAGGCGGACAGGCTGGGCGAGCTGCATAAGTGTCCAAAAATCAGAGGTGGGAGAGAGGTTGGTGATATTTGTGTTTATGAGACATGAGGTTTACACATGGATGTCTGCAGATGACATGCATTCACATTTTATTTCTCCTATTTGTTATTTTCAGAAATTTCTGTGCTCATGAGGACCTACAGTATATCATCATCTCATGAGAAAAATGTTCATGTACTGTATGTCTTCAGCAGACTGCTACAGTTTATTGATTTCAGGGGATAAAGCTTTAGTTATATGTGGTAAAATGATTAGTTGATAAATAGTATGGCAAAAAAAAAATAGATGACAATTTACAGTTCGATATTAATCGTTTTAGGGCCACAATGGACTTTTAAAATCCTCAACATATTTTTTTTTGTACCGTTTATGTGCATTTTGTGTCATCAACAATCACATAAATGTAAGTTATGTATTAAGTAAATATACACAACACTTGCTGCATCTTCTTAAATGTAAAGTTTTGCATAGTTTGCTTTGTTTAATACAATTTTAACCCTACCTTAGGGTTAAAGTCTTGGTCAAATAGCCTGTAATTAACCATTTAGACATGACCTTTAACCACTTGAACAACAACTGAATTGGGTGCACAAGTGGCAGCACAGTGACTCACATCGGTCTCAGAGCTTCTGCCACTTGCAACGCCATTTATAAGCACATTTAGTGGTCAATTTTTTAAAAGATATTTCCCCCCTTACTAACTTTACGGCCCTTTAATTCCACTGGTAATATTGCTCATCCAGAGTGAGCAGCTCAATTGTCTGAACGCCGCATAATTAACGCTACTGCTAATTTAAAACCGCACAGGTTAGCTAACGTCTTTGCTAAATTCAGAATTTGAAGTAGTTGATAACGTCACTGATGATAACATTTTGAGTACGTGCACGCAGTTACATAACTTTTTACCGAGCGAGGCTCAGTCAACACTTGTATTTGTTTATTAAAAAAACACACACACTAACGTTAATATGCAGAAAAATGTCAATTTCGGTAGTAGATACAAGGAGTTTGAAAGGCGGCGCCTCGGTCTGTTAAACTGAGGTCTGGCGGATATCCAGCAGCAGCCGTTAACAGCCACAGCGCTGCCTGCAAACAACAGGAGCTACTTTACTAACAAAAGAAGAAGACGGCTGAACTTACCCCACGAATATCCCAGTAAGCCAGTTTCATTGTCATTTTGAATCACTTTCAAATGCCAAATGTGGCTGACTACGACTTTAGTAGCTGCTGTAATACGCTGGTCAGAGGCAGAGAGAAGGTGAGGGGGGATGATTTGCCTGTGGGGGGACAGACGGAGGAGGTGGGCGGGGTGAAACGGGCGGTCACACGCAGTTAATGTTACTCTGAACAGGTTCTTTTGTTTGCACTTATGTAACGTTAACATGATGTGTGCATATAAATACGATATTCTGGTAGGCAGCCCTGCTTCGTATATCCACGTGACATAAGAAATGTAGGTGATTTACACTAAGAATTGTGTAATACTGGAAAAATCCTGTTTTATCCAAACAGATACTCATGCTGAGGCTGCAAGTCTAGACATTTCCATGACATTTCCATGACACATCGAAACCACAATGAAAGCTACAGTATGACTACAAGAGTGTATGCAGGTATTATTGAATAAACATTTTACATACAGCTATGGGTTAACCTGCATACAAAAGAAGAATTTGCCTACTCAGTCTTACTAATGAAAACAAGTTATTTACAACGATACAATCACATAAAGGCATACAAATCTTCACATTTAGAAATCTGTGATCAACAAAATATTCATTCATATTTTCACATGACAATGACTCAACCAAATCATTATTAGAATTATGATCTAGTTAGGAATTCATTCTTTGCAGCCAGACCTCAATTCTTTAATTTTGAAAAGATGGAGGTTTGTAATCGCTGAATTTTGTGTTGAACTTCTAGCCCACTTTGACCCACATTGGAGAGTAATGATCTGGATATGGACACATACCACACAGTGCACTCTTTGTTTCACTTCTTTTACCCGCCCACACAAATTTCCCCAGAAGCCCTACTAATTTATCACTTTTGTAACCTGCAGTTTTCAGATTCAGAAGACATTTATTTGATATCTGAGATGTATAAACTGCAGCAAGTCAAGCACTCCAATGTGGACAACATTTATTTTTCTTAGACACAAATGTCATAAAATAATATTTCACAAACAGCACATATAATTCTCTGGGAGGGACATGTAGTACTTTTGAATAGCAACAAGTAGCCCCACAAATAATATCAGGACCCAAACTGAAGGCAGGAGTTTTAAAAGGGTTTGTCAAGTTAGTCGACTTTCAGTTCTCTAAAAATGTGTCTGAATTGAATTTGGTACTGGTTGATGTTATGCAAGGAGTGCAAGCTGAAGGAACAGATCATGCATTATTTACTGTACTACGACTTTTAATTTTAAATACGTGTGTGGAAAGGACAGATGGTATCAGATCAGAGTTCAGACTGTCAGTAGAAATAATGTCACAAAGTAAGAGTTAGTATAATAAGATGCTACAACTGAGTAGCATAGCTGCACACCAGAAACAACTATTGACATGGCTTCATGCAATTCTACTGAATCACTGTAAAAAACAACAAGAATATGACACTGAACAGCTGCGGAAATATGTTGTTAATATCATTACCAGTAGCAGGAATTCTGAAGGTGAAGTTATACAACATGAGGTTTTGTCCTGTGGATAATTATAGCACAAAATGTCAACCAAACTGACAAATTAATTTAGTGTTTTTCATTTTCATATAATAAAAGGTTATGATTTGGTAAATAGTCAGGGCCGTGATTTTAGAAAAACTGAGGTTATCAGCTGCAGTCAATCTCACACACCACTCTCCTTGACGCCAAAAAAAGTGATTTTATTATTTAGTTATGATATGAAATTCCTCTGGATCTTTTCGTTAAGCCATTTTCTAAGTGTCTGACGTTGTTCCTGAATTCTTTGTAACTACAAGATTCAAGTTTCAAACTTGTGTGATTTATTAAGTCAGGTTGCGCTATTAAAATTTAAGAAATGTCTCAGCTAACTAGTAAAGACTTTAGTAATGAGTAAATCGGTTGCTAGGAAACATCTGTAATGCAGATGTAACAGCTTTAGAAGGCTCAACTATATTTTAACTTAACTGCCAATCCTTTGTAAATGTAGGTATGACTTGGTTTCATTTATATATCCATACATGGAGAAATATGTGTCAGAGTTAGTAGTATTCAGGAAGTTTTAAATGAGTGGAAAACATCTGATTACGCTGACCTAACCAAGCAAATGCTAATGTTAGCTTTGCCAGCTAGTTTAGTTAGCTAGATAGCTTACACCTGACATTTAGTCTGTGTACATATTTAGTAACAACTAATTTCTCTGTAAGAACCATAGACTGTATATAAAGTCTATGGTAAGAACTAGTTTGTGTGGTGTAACCTATTTTATTTTGGTAATCTAGTTTAGTAAATCTCCACTTAGAAAACACTCATGTTATAGCTACGCTAAGTTTTTAAGAAGTTAAGTTAATTTAAGAACAGCTGGTGCAACCGGCTCCTGGAATCCAACAACAACTAACTAAACTCTAACTAAAATAACTGTTGCAGAACTTTGTCTCTGCTTTCCCTATTAATTAGTACCAGAATTTATTTGGAAATTGACCCATAAGATAAGTGTCAAAATGAAGGTCTAAATGCTGTTTCAAAGCCTTCTCCATGCTGCACATTGGTTCATTTTATCCATAAATACTGGAATCAGCCTAAAAAAAATACCTTGATTTACTTGAATGTCAATATTATTCAGTGCTTGGTACAGGAAATACAGACTACTGAAACTCTGACAAAATGTAGTCGCAAACCATGAACATGTAATCATTTTAAAATCAATAGATCAAGAGACATCGTGAAATCACCATAACAAATTAAACAAAGAATGACTCAAAGAAACTAAAGGAAGTAAACACCTTGGGTACACAGATTGTAGGTCCTCTCTCATATTGCCACAGTAGCAACTCTCATAATCTTCTTGTAACAAAGCTTTTCTATTTTCACAGGTATGATATGTTGATATGCAAATCTGTACAAAGTCCTGATATGAAAACAGGGAATGTAGAGAGCATTTTGTTTGTGTTGTACTGCATGTTCACTTCTCTCCCTGCACAGCTTCCATACACAGAGTCCCCTCCTCCTCGATGGTCTCCAGCTCATCTGTGCGGATGGCCTGTGTGATTAAATTCAACTCCTCACACATGGTCTCATACCGGTACGCCACACGGATGTCAGGAACGTTGGTGCGCCTGATGTCATTACTCTCCTGCCCCTCCTTGATGTAGTTTGGGCCAAGCCAGGACCTCTTCATCTGATCCAGAAGAACAGTCAGAGTAAAATTAAACCATCTGCAGAACAATAGACTGAGGAGGCAGTGGTATAGTTGCAGACTGGATAAAACTGGATAATGTGTAATGTGCTATAAAGATAACTGATACCTTATGCGAGAATCCGCTCATCAGCACACTGTTTCTGGCCAGCTCGCACATGTCACAGGAGCTCAGCTTCCACACCTGAGCAGCAATGCTGTACTCCTCCATCAAGGGCTCCTACGCAGAGCACAAAAGAAATATCACTCAATTAATATATCAATTAATCATACACTGCTTGTTGAAGGAATTTTAATAATTGAATTTAGCATTTTGTTAAAATATCAAGCTGCTAAGTTGTAGATTCACTGTAAATACCCTACAATTAGTAAACATAGGACTGATAGAGGTTTAAAAGTGAATTACAACTGTTTATGAAGTTTCTAGGCACCTACAGCAGGCAACATACTATTGGTCTTGCAACTGAACAGTCTACATGTACTACTGTAGGTCTGCCAGACCGTTTTTTAATTCACTTTTTGTAGTTTAAAGTGGTTGATTTGGCAACACATGGTGGTAACAGCAGGTGCATTTTAGTAATACAGGTCCCAGAGGTCTGTCTCAAATAAGATGTAAATGTGTATGGACCACTCGTGACAGCAGACACCCCTTGAGTGGCTAGTCTGTACTCAGAACTGTATCATACTGCGCACCAAAACAAACCTGAGAGGATTCATCCTCTCAGGTTGTTTTGTTAAGGGGACAGTCAACATTGTTGTCAGAGGCGATAGTGCTGAACCTATAAAATATGTTTGGCTAGGAGTGCCCCCTGGACTCTAAATTAGTTTGTTTAAGGTGCTCTTTGGATAGGGATACATGTAGACAAAAAAATCACAAGAAAACTCTAAGGCACTCTCTTTTAAACAATTAAAATGCCTTTACTGCCATGGCATAGTCACGTTAAACCTTAAAACAAACTGATGAGTTTCGGCATCAAGCCTTCATCATTTGACTCCCTGACGAAGGCTTGGTGCTTGTGATTTTTTATGCTGAACATATGCTGAAATGTGGTCTTCCGCAACATGTGAAGTGTGCGCATTGACCAGCTTTTGTCCAGTACATGCATGCATGCATGCATAATTTCCTCAGAATTCCTTGTGCATGGATACACAATTTATATCTGACGCAGGAAAAGCAGACTCTGCCAGTTTGCAGTCATGTTTAAGGACCTATTAAGTGTCTAATTAGTGCTTTATTGAAGACAGGTGTGCAGGAGAAGTCAGCCAATTAAGTTGTGTTAAAAACATGTAGACAGTGTTGACATTAATTACAATTATGCGGCATGTGTGTCAGCTTCATGTGCCTAATTAGAGAGATCAGGATGTAGAGCATTTCTGTGTAGATCTAAACCACTTATAATGAAATAAAAAGTCTCACTTTCTCTTACATTATACATACGTATCCCTTAGTACCATTATTAAAGCATTTTGCTTATACCATATTCCTTATTTTTAGAGGATTAACAACAAACTTACAGAAAATCTAAAACTGTAAAATGCAGGATGTTACAAATGTTTGACTGGCTGTGTAGTGTACACTGACCTTGGTGAAGTGAAACTGCAGAGGGTCGTCTGTGGACAGAGATACCATGAGGCCTCTGGACAGGTACTCTGGCAGAGGGTTACGATGGTAGCTGAGGAACAGGCTGTTATTGCTGAGAGGGGACATGGCGATACCTATCTGGGCCAAGTAGTACAGATACTGCAGCACAGGAGCCTGGAGGAACATAAAGTCAATCAATGCTCTAGGAATACATTAATACTGATTTTCCATGAACACATAAGGAAGGGCCATAACTAAAGTATGACTCAGCTGAACAAACATAAGTCAGATGATCTAGATTTGCTGGGGCCTGGTACAATTGTTTTATTAAATTCATAATTTCCTCAGAAACTCTTAACTGATACTGCTAAACTCTCTGTGTGTAAAATAATGCAGCTGTTGTGATACTGAGGTCACACCTTCCTGAGCAGCAGCCCGTGGGAGATGTTCTCTGACAGCATGAAACCAGACACCAGGTGATGGATCGGCCCCGCCTCCCCACAATGAGGACGTAGGACAAGTGCGTGAAACCCTCGCTGCCTGGAACGAAAAAGACACAGATACTAGGAGGGTTACTTCAACAGATTAAAGAGAGGTAACACTCAATTTCAGCTTTGTTTGGGGTGTTATTTAAACAATCAGGCAAAGTATAGTCTTCATCACTGTTTCCTAGTGACTCAAAGAAAAAACTGACAGATAAAGGACAACAGATGAATCCCTAAGCAAAAGAGTGTATCTTCTGGTTTGTTAACCTTTGCACTATAGTAACATGAAGCTAATTTGAAAGTACAACAAACGTTATGTGTTTTGATTTTAATAAGGTGGAGTGGGACAATTTGCTATCAAATCAGTTCAGGAAGCGTTCAAAAGAGTCCCTTAATTGGCCTGACAATTTAATAAGGTTATTCAATCTATCCCATTCAAGCTAATACATTCTGTCATAATTGTGTTACTTTAAGTATTTTATTATTAGTATTATTTTTTTTAAATGGATTATGAATTGTAGCTGGAAAAATGTGAAGGCAGCTGCGAACTGAAAAAAGAAAAACTGACATGTTAAAGGTGAAATTGTCATGAAATTGTACTGCACTGTATGAGATTCAGAAATTACAATAAAATATAAGAAAGACAAAGAAGTTAAACCATTGGGAAGGAAAGTTTGTTTCTCTAGTATTATTTGCAGATAAACAGTTTTTTGTTGTGGGTATTGAACATATTTTAAAACTGGTTTTGTGTCTCAGGGATAAAAAACAAAAATTTAATGTTGAAAAATTTTGGTGTTACTTCAATTAATTGATTGATTGATTAACAAAAATAAGGTCAACAAGCATTGTATTTTGACAATAAAACCCCTCAGTTGGGAAAAAATAAATTTTCTATATATTTTTTCTTGTTGCATAATTGTGAAAGCATAAGAGATTCATATTTCTACCCAGCTATTGATCTTAAAATATACATTAAAAAGTACGACCGAAATTGTGATCGCCCCTTAGATGACTTGCTGTAAACACCTAAAACATATAGTCAGGGACTGTTGGCAATAACAAAAAGCAGATTATGGCAGCCACTTGGACTAAGGTGTAGTTACGTACTTGCGCAGGTGATTCAGCACAGTCATGTTTGCATACATATAGTAGAGATAGTATGAATAGGGCGGGTTGTCCTCCTCTGTCCAGTTGGCTGGCAGCGGACTGTCCAGGTTGAAGATATGTTGCTCTGGTTTTGACTCATCATCCACACTGTCAAAACCCACAACCTGTGTGAGGGACCAACAAGAGATCCATGAACCCCTCTGAGCTCTGGCTACATGTGAATAATTCATGATTCCTCAGCAAAGACTCCTTACGTGCTGAAGGAAGAGGTGCAGCTGCGGATGGCTGCCGGGGTTGACCGTAACCTCGAACAGAGGCATGAAGATATTCTCCAGCATCTCTTGAAAGTTGCACAACTGTTTCTTCGTGTGGTAGACGTCACTTTGAGAGAAAAATACAAGTCAGGAAGTCAGTTGTTAGATTATGGTTGTATTGATGAAATGTCACCTTTCTTGGGCGTTTTACATTTTACTGTGTGCTGCAGATATTTTAAAGATGCTTAGCAACTGATGTGGCTGTTTGTAAAGGGCTACTCAGTGGTGGAAGTGTAGTCAGATCTTCAGGTCAAAATAAACAAGTAAAAGACAAAAGTGTCATAAAGTTGAAATACCTAAGTGCCTCAATACTGTTGAGTAGTACTAGTAAATGTAGTATCATACTTCCCACCACTGGGGTTACTCACAAGAGTCGTGGCACTTGCACAAGCCAGCGCACATTATTGGAGTAGACCCGATGTCTGACAGCCCATTTGGCCAGTTTGTCCCACTCATCTCTGGAGCGCCCGTAGATCGACAGCCTGAGCTCCACGTTCTGGTACTTGCTCTCCTCCAGGTCAGCCATCACCTCCTGAGAAGCAGTGACACAAACAGTCAGCAGAGGGTGCCAGTGCCTCATACAGTCATTCTGCAGGTATCAGCTGCAATTGCAGTGCTACAGGTGCAAGTGTGCACCTTGATAATGTGGCCGAAGTATTTCCCCTCAATGTGGTTGTCTGTTTTGATGAAGATCTCTCTCAGGATGGACTCGCCAATGGGATTGTATTTGGCATTGAACTTGTCAAAGCGATGGAAAGTGTTACGGTCCTGCAAAAAGAGTTGAAACACCGTGTCACTGCGATTCAGACAATCTCTCATTAACCGATGCTGTTGTCTGGTTGAATCAACATGGTGGAACATTTTTTAACCTGGCAGTGCTTCTGAACGGATTAGCTTTTTACCTGTCCCCCATGGGCGTTACTTACTGCGTGCATGTCCAGGGTGTCCACACTCAGGTCAAAGGCTGTCAGGTTCATGCTCTCAAACACCTCCATGAGCGTCTGACCCTTGCCTCTTTCCACATGCACAATCTCCTTAGGAAACTTCTTCATGGCCCTTTTGATAAAACGCAGAAGGTGCTTCTGGTTCATACAGGACGAAGCGTGAATGTGTGTGTCGACCTGTAAAAGACAAACAAGGCAAAAGAAATGATATATTGGAGCCTGCTTTTGGATTACAACAAATATTTCTGGTTAGGTTTAGTAGAAACAGCTCTCAAATTCACCTTACGGATATTGTAGAAGTCTCGATGTGGGACTTTCTTCTGTGCTGCCAGCTCTTTCATCTCGTTCAGCAGGATGTGCATCTGAAACTTGGAGCTAAGATACTGCAGACGACGGTAGCAGAAGGACTTTCTGTGGCAAAGGAAAACAAAAACAAGTGATGGCTACTTTCCGAGGTAGTCTGAAAATGTAATACAATATTTTGCTGCCATTTTTTTGTATTTTCTAGATGGTTTAAAAAGGAAAGAGACAAGAAAG
The DNA here is from genome assembly GCA_002120245.1 of Maccullochella peelii. Taxonomy (NCBI): domain Eukaryota; kingdom Metazoa; phylum Chordata; class Actinopteri; order Centrarchiformes; family Percichthyidae; genus Maccullochella; species Maccullochella peelii. Next base: position 128,333 of record LKNJ01000682.1, read on the forward strand.
TCTGGTGGTAGACCATTTGAACAGTCAAGTATAATAATTTATGTCATAATGTGGACTCCTTGTTGGTTCCTGCTTTATTTTGAAGTTTTGTCTTGTCTCATGTTTCCCGTGTGTTTCCTGCCCTTGAGTGTTTTCACCTGTTCCCTGTGACTCACCTGTGCCTGATTCCCCTCGTTAGCCTTTCCCTATTTATGCCTGTCCTTTTGCTTTGTGCTCTTTCATGTCATTGACTATAGTCAGCTGTTTGGTGTTCAGTGTGTTTCCATGTTCCCTGTTGTCAGTACTCTAAGTTACGTGAGTTCTTCTTGCTTCAGTGTTTTGGACTTCTTTATTTTATTTATAGAGCACTTTTCTAAAACCAAGTTACAAAGTGCTTCACACAGGCAACAATTTCACAACAAGCAGATCATAAACATTTTCCGGTAGATTAATAACAAATAAAACAAAGGAAACAAATAAAAACAAATAAAATTATAAAATTAATTAATCCAATAAAAAAAAAAATAAAACAAATAAAACAAAATAAAACCAGCAAACGGACAGTCGGTAAGAATCAAGAAAAATGAGGAAAAGCTTTCCGATAAAAGCATGTTTTAAGAAAAGATTTAAAAGAGGTCACTGATTCTGCCGACCTGATGTCCTCAGGCAGCTCGTTCCAGAGCTTTGGGGCTCTGACTGCAAACGCTATGTCACCCAGGAATAGATAAAAGACCTCTGTCCGAGGATCTCAGGCTATGTACTGGCTTGTACGCAACTAGGAGGTCAGATATGTAAGATGGAGAGAGGCCATGAAGAGCCTTAAAAGTCAACAGTAAAATCTTAAAGTCTATTCTAAAACATACTGGGAGCCAGTACAAGGAGGTTAAAACAGACTTGTTCTGTGTTGGATGCGTTCGGTGCTCCACGTTTCTTTGAGTTTTTCATGTTCCTGTGTTTTTGGACTTTTTGTGTTTACTTGCTGGTCTACCTTTTTTGGACTCACCTGTGTTCACTTGCTGGTCTACCTGCCAGCAAGACCCAGTAAATATTAAATAAACCTTTTAAGCGGCTCCCGCTCCCGTGTATGTCTGCTTTTGGGTCCTTCTCCTACGCCTGCTGAACCCGCACCGTGACAATTTATAGTTAAATCTAAAGTGCATGATATACACACAGTATTCAAAGATAAGAAAAACTTACACGGGTCCGTTGATAATGAGGGCCATCATGACGTTCATATCAGCGATGTACTCCTGCAGGTCTGGATACGGCAGATCCAACTCTGTGCTCCTGTTAGCAACATCAAAACTTAAGGAGAAAACTCTCTGCAGCCAACAAAATGTGTGAACTGATTCTAAAAACAGACATGCATCCTACCACATAGAGGAACACAAGATAAAATCTGCGTGCACCGAGTGATTCGTGATAAATATTCACTCACTTTTCCATAACGTTCCTTGTCGTGTACACATGCATGACACCATCCACCATCTTGCAGCCGTAACCCATATCAGGGGGCATGCTGGCAGGGTCCTGGTTCTCATAGGGGTGCGTTTTACAAACAGGTGGGTGTACTGTGGCATCTGAGACGAGAGGACACAATGTCGCACTGTGTCATGGCTTTGAACGAGGTGGGAAAGCACATGCAACTATGGTCTGTTTTAACGGCCTGCACGTTGTGCCAGCCTGTTCAGGGGTGTGTGACAGATGGATTGTGAAATCTGTGGGTGTGTCGAGTTATGTCTTCATGTGAGAGTACCGCACATGACACTACATATGTATATTCCCATAGACACATTAGATTACAAATTCTTTTTGAGTAAACTGAGCTAGAATAGAGTAATCAGGAATAGAGCTGCAAATAACCACTATTCTTAAGGTTTTTGTTTTATTGTTAGTTTTTCCTTCCGAATTGAGGGTCTAAGGATAGCAGGTGTAACTGTCCCAGAGACATGTTTCTTTGAGGTGTTTAATTGATATGTTTCTGTCATAACCGTGGCATTATGGATTACAGACAACATGGATGCAGAGGAAAGACATGCAGCCCCAAAATAACCATATTCTGCACGTGGTCCAAGAGGCGCACACAGTATTTGTGTTTCATTTGGTTTACATTTGTGAATAATGTTTGTTTGATATCCCGTTACATGGACAAAGTACAATACGTTTTCAGTAATTCTATCTGATTTCATCAGATTTCTGTTGTGCTAACGTGTTTGGGACTGTTAGCTAGCTTGAGAGACTTTAAAATGACTCAGAGATGTATATTTGAAACTTTTTACGAATGATGACGAAAGAGAGAGAGAGAAACAAAATAAATCTTCAAAAGACATCCTTTTAAAGCGTGGCCATTATTCCTTTGGACTGGTGTATCTACAGAGGGTGTCTTATGCTGTACAGATTGTAAAACTCTTTGAGGCAAATTTGTGATATGTGACTTTGAGCTTCACAAATAAATTGATTAAAAGACAAATTCTCCAATTTGAGAAGCTGGAAAAGAAAATGATTTGCATTTTATCTTGATAAATTACTTAAATACTTCAGGATTAATCAATTATGATAATTGTAATAATTTTCTACTGACTAATCGTTTTAGCACAGATCAGGAGTATATGAGGATATTAGTGTGGTGGTGTAGATGTGCACATGTGTATATACCTGCAGTGGCTGTGGTCTCTGGGAACTCCTCCTCATAGATATCTAAGTCCAGAAGAGGTCTCTCGCTCAGCTCCTGCAGGTAACGAGCGGTGGTCCTGCAGAAACTCTGCAGCGACAGACCCATATACTTCTGTCTAATGAACAGAGCCTTCACCACACATTTGGCGGCATCCAACAGATCTGTGAAGGGAACCTTGATGGAAGAAAAGGAATGAAGATAAAAGCAAAGAAAAAAAACAAGGTGTCTTTTTGAGAGAGTAGGTGTTATTTAATAGCAAGAATCAACACAAAGGAAATTCTGTGTGAAAGCGCTTCTACTAAGAAATACTACTTTCTTTTCTACTTCTCTGTGCATTACTGCCGTGACTCTGACTTACCCCACATTTCTCCTCTCCAGAAATACTGACTCGCTGGTACTCTCTCTCTGGAACCAGTTCTCTGTCCTGCAGGTCAGGGACTTGGCTCTGCTCTTTCATGTATCTAATAACAGATCAACAAACAAACAACTTAAATGATTAACTATTCTGGTAGTTTAAGATATACATTCAGTGGATGATGAGATCACTGTTGCCTATAGCCAGGGGAAACACTCACTCGAGATCTGTGGCACTGTCAGTCTTCATGAACTCCTGTTTGGCTCGCAGGAGGATGTCGGGTTCAAACCTGAGAACAGAGGCTGAGCTCACTTTGATACCATCAGAGCAGAGTCTGACTGCAAACACAGTCACACATGTTTGTATATTAACTAACAACCTTCCTTTTGTCGGCACTTACTTGACATCCTGGCTGATCTGTCGCTCAAGGCGATGACGTCTCTCCTCTAGCTGTTCGATGGGGCTGTCCTCTGGAAATTCATAGGGGGCGCTGCGCATCTCACTCTCTGCCAGGGTACGGGAGAACAGCTCCTTCACACAGACACGCAAACAGTAAACAGTATTATGAACGTCCACACATCTAGCCACAAGTTTAAAGTTTAAAATAAATCTTAATTTTCTAGGTTAATAATTGAGCACAATCACTGAGTACTAACCTCAGCAATCTCCTTGTACTTCCCGTCCATGGATGTACGCAGGTCAATGGATTGTTTCAAGGCCACGGGGATCCCAGGCAAGGAATGCTGGGAAGTGAGGAGGTGGCGGGCACCACGGAGATCAACTAGAGATAAAGAGGGAAAGAAATCATTAAAAGAGGGGGAGAAAACTATGCATCTTTGGAAGCACTGAAGAATGTCTCTCCTATAATAATCCATGCCTTATTTTGAGATTTGAGGAATGAAGAATAGCACATTAAGGCTTCAGTAGCAACAAATGTCACTTCAGATAGATGATAAATCAGTTCTGCTTGCTACAGCTGTATCCTATTAACTGCCAATGAGCTTATCAACCTTGGTAAAGATAACAAATGTATTCTCATTTTACCCAGCATGGAAAAAGTGGGCTAGACACAAATAAAACTAATAAAAAATAAAAACTAGCTAAATCAGCTTGATGACAGTACTCTTTCTTTGTGTTTCTACATTACTTCAACATATAATTAATTCACAGTGATAAAAACAGTTTGCAGAAGCTTGTTGTTCCTCTGTCAGTGGGCCTTCACACAGTGGAGGTCTGAGCTCAGTGGCTGTTTGTGCCTCAAATCACAATGGACCATTCAGGTGGAGAGCCCATCAGCACATACACCGGCTAATACGCTCCATTGTTGCCATCGCAAGACTCAAGTTTTATAAAAACCCAGTTGTCATGGAAAGGCAAGAAGGGAAAGCGAAGGGGGATGGTCTTTGAAAAAAGACTTGGGGCGAGGACGGCTGTGAGCGGAGCAATGGGGAAAACAGAGAGGTTAGGCTTCTGTAAGAAACAGACTGTATATTTAGCCCTCTGTCTGTATTATTGTGTGATATTAATCTTTCCCTCCAAACTACGCACCTGTCACTGAAATATTCATCATCCTGCTAAATATTTCATCCTGTGTGAGAGTGTCAGTGGGCCTGTTGTCTGTCAGTATTTATAGACCACAACAAAGTCAAGGAGGGTATAGTGTATGATACCTTCAGTCTGTGTTGTCTTCGTACTAAATCTGTATTGTAATGTCTAAATTAAGAGTCTGATTTATTTAACACAGCATGTCTGAGCCTGTCTGCACTATGGTGACAGTTAAGGAGACCAGAGAGGCCAATTAACTGGGCTGATTAGGACTTGACAAAAACACTTGGCGAGGCAAACAGAATGGTAGGTATAAAGAAAAAAGAGGTCATGGTGTAATCATTAGCGAGACCACAAACCACCACGTGTTTATCACCATTGTCCAATCAACACATCCCACTCAACATGCTAAGTATCTCGGACTGAAATACTTTAGCAAACACAAACTTCTGTAAATAAGTTATGCTTTGTTTGTGATGACAGTTTTGTTTAGTTTTAACAAGCCTGAGTCGAGCAGAGACGGGCCAGATCACACCACTGAAACTTTTCCCTGCAATGTTTTAAAATGGTTTCTCCGGTTGATCCAATCTAGCACCGCACTGAATAAACTCTGAACTGACTTGGGTTCGGTCCAATCACAAACAAGAAGAGTTGTCCCTCCCTTTCCGTAATCTGAAATGTCGTTGTGTTTTGTAAAATGTAATTTTGTGGTCAATGTGTTTTCACCTTCAGAGCCACCGTAGTATTGTATCATTGTAAATTTAATATTTTGGGGTTTTGTACTGCTGGTGAGACACTTCAAGACTTCATCTAGGGCGTTAGGAAATACTGTATAATATACATTTTATAGACAAATCATCAGCAGACTAATCGATAATTAAAATAATCGCAAGTTGTAGCCCTAGTCAAAATGTGAATGCGGAAGAACAAATGTTGTGTCATCTGCAAACATTATGGAAGAACCTCTACTGGAAACAATAATTTATATAAATAATAAATAATACCATTGTAAGTAACTTCCCTCTACCCAAAGAAAGCTTGACTCAATAAAAATGAGAACACATGTTGTGATGCCAAACTGTCCTCCAGTCTCAGTCACAAAGTCCACAAAGTCAAGCCACAGACAGACGGCCCTCTGGTGATAGGAAGGAGCACATCTGTGTAATGTAATGGCTGGCTAACATGTTATCTCTGCTGTCGGTTTGGGGCATATCAGTTTGCCGTGATGACAGTGGACACTGGTGTGGAGGGCAGGAGGCGACCAGCGGCAAAGACATCCATGCTGGGCCACGGTAAAGCCGAGCCTAGCCAAGCCTAATGGCTAATCCCCTAATGGCTGCTATATTTGGATCAGTTGCATCTATGGTTACGTAACAACTCATCCCCTCACAGTTGGAGAACAAACCACTCAGAAATGAAAGTCAGCCATGTTTCACTTGAACATAATACTACATAATCTAGTAGGCTGAAGCTTTTATTGATCTAGGAGAAAAGTAGCACGAGGGCTTAACACAACATGAGTAAAACAGATTGGAAGCTGCCTCCACACACTGCCAGGTGTCTACTACCATGTTGAATCAAAGACAATGCAACACACCACCTTCCACAGCTCCTCGTTCCATGTTGCCACTGAGCCTCAAAACGAGGTCGAATAGTATCAGCTTGCCAAGGGACTTCCACTGCATGCATATTTCAGCAGCAATACAGGGTATGGAGAGCCCTAACTCCAGTCTAACTCAAACCGGATGGGGCACTGTAAAAGGTCTTCGGGGATGAGATCACAAGTGGAGAGTCATTCGAAGCCTACAGGCTAGAGGGAAGCAAGAGGTCAGAGGTCAAGAGACATCCTGTGCAACTTCATCTTTTTCCCTCTCGCCTTTGTAAGAAAACTTGTCGCAACTTCTCAGAGACAGCTGTCTGCATGGAATAAAATACATACAAATCTGGATGATTATACTTTAATATCAAGTGATTCCCTTTCTTTTACTCTCTCCTCTCTCTCAGGCCATGCATCAGCAACCACTGTCTACCTGCTCCCATTGACTATGCAGATTTGGTATTCAGCCCACAAGAAGTGCCAGTGACTCATAGCCTCTGTGGCAAATGTCTCAAAGTGAAAGCCATACTTGCTCACAGCTCACACATGTCAGTACTGCTGAGAAAGCAGGAATACAGACAAATATAAACAATGCAATACTGGACGTCTTTAGTTTTTAGTAAGATTGGGTATTGTTTAAAATCCTTAGTGTCATGATGTGGACTTTTGTTGGTTTTATTTTGAAGTTTGGTCTGTCTTGGTTCCTGTGTGTTCTTGCCCTAGTGTCTCCCCTTGTCTTGATTGTCTGTTGATTGGCTTCACCGATGGTTTGTTACTCACCTGCCCTAGATTCCCTCGTTAGCCTTACCCTATGTATACCTGTTCTTTTCCTTTGTTCCCTGTTGCGTCATTGCCTATGTCATGTGGTCATGCTCTGTATCATCGTGTTCTTGTTCCCGTATTTAGTTCTTGTGTTTCCACGTTTTCTGGATTATTGGTTTTACCCACTTGTTTGCTTCTGCCTCCCTAACCTGAACTTACTTTGTTCCCTGCACCTGTCTGTAAATAAACTTTTGGATCAACTCCTGTCTGCCTGCGCTGTCTGCATTTGGGTCCTTTCCCTGCCACCTGAACCATGCCTCGTGACACTTAGTTTCAGTACAGATACCAAAATCATACTTTTTTCAGTACCTTACTTTGAAGAACATAACATTTTTCAGCAAAATCCCTCTTTTAATTTAACAAAAGAAGGTAAAGATCTCAAATGTTACATGCTGTTTAAACAGACGCAGCAGTGCAAGAAGGTTGAAACAAGATTACAAATCTGACCGGGCATTTGAAGCCAGTTTTCAGTATTTGAGAGATTTTCATACTTTGTGCTGTGGATACAATCCCGCTGGTACTAAAATAAACTATAAAAGTTCAATACCTAGCTCCAGTTTTTAGTGCCAGAATATTTTCATCAAAGCAGTTTGGCATCCACAACGAACACATCTATAAAATCACATACATAAAATCCGAAAAATCAACATAACTGAACTGATAGAACATTTCAGCTATATTATACTCCGGTGTTTCACAAGAAAACATGGCAGACACAAAGTTCAGCATAGCAACAATTAAATCTGGCTGCTCACTGTCGTGTAGGGAGTCTCACGTCCAAAGGACAAACACACATGCATGGCAGGGAGAATGCAGCAGGATTTGACTCCTCTGCTGTTCTGAAGGATGCTTTTACTCCTCCAGCATCTCTCACTGGCTCTGCATCATACAGCTGAAGTCTCTCGAGATGTGTAATCAAAACCTTTCTATGGGCAGAGATGGTTTAGTCTCTGCAGCTGCATGTCTGCAGGCCGATGTTGGTATTCTTTTAGAAATCTCTTTCCTGTGTTTTCTTGACTTCTGTCAGCCTTCTTGCTTGAACCATAAAAAAAAAGAAACACTATAAATATGAAGGCAGGATGCCCACCAGCCTTGAAAACAACCCTTTTGATCAGATCCCACAGTTGCAGGTGTAGTAAGCACAATTTATCGATCTGCTCTGTTTCTTGTGCACAGTTTTATACCATCTCCAAAACACATGAGAAAGCTGGTTTGTGGGACAATCAATCGACACAAATTCTCCTCAGCACACTAAAGACAGCACTGCTCAGGGCTACTACACAAAGCTGTCAAGGGACAGGCAGAGGAGAGTGGCAGTGAGTGTGAGAGAGGGAAAGGAAAAAAGGGGGGAGGGTTGGAGGTGGAGAGAGGAGAGCGTTATTTGTGCTTTTGCACAGGATGAGGGTAGTGGAGCGTACCTGTCTCCTCAGAGCCTGCGTTAACCAGCAGCTAGCAGGGCTGAGAGAGGAGAGAGAGACAGAGAGAGAAGGAGAGAGAGGCTGTCCTGGCAGGGAGATGGAGCATGCCGAGCAGCAAATGGCCCAGGATGGCGTCTGCTGCCCTTTAAAGATGGGTTAAACATGATGGGAGAGCGAGGGATGGAGAGAAGCAAGAAAGAAACACTTCAAACACTCAGTCAAATGACAAAACTGGCAAAAACACGCATACGCTCTCTCATAAGCACACTCACAAAGTCAAAGAGTCATCTCCTCTATTCCATTAATCTGTCCCTGTCATACATACAAAGAGCTGGTCCAGCAGATCCATGAACTCCCTCTCACATCCCAGTGTCTGACCCCCCTCTGCTCTGTGTGCCTCCTGGTTCAGGCCAGCTGTCGCTGCTCTAGCTGCCTCTGGAGCTGATCCTCCTCATTTAAATGCCTCTGACATCTATCTGGGACGTACCACAGGAGGGAGAGGAGGCGGGGGGGAGACGACATACACCAACAGCGTACATGGATTCTCTTGCTGTGTGTTTCTCTAACAGCACCCCCCTCCAGCCTACTTTATCCTCCGTGCTGTGTTTTGCTGAGGGGACCATGTGTTCGGGATGTTTGTGTCGTCTGTGTGTGTATAAAATAGTGCTGTCTCAGCGGTAAGGTGAGATGTCATGGTCTTTTTTTGTTTGCCAGCTGAATAGCGGCAGTCTGAGGGAGATGACTGTCTAATAAATGAGACCTTGCCTCCATCACATGAATGAAATTAAAGACCCAGCACGTTGTCCCCATTATGGTTGCAGCACTAATTTCTGGAACATGTTTTCCCATGCTATAAACACAGAACTGTGTGTATGCTAAAAATTGTGAAATAACACATTAATAATTCAGTGAAATTATGCAAAATCCTTCATTGTGTCTGCATTGTGCAAGTTTCTCTGCAGTCATAGGCATATCTCTCTTCTTATTATACTTTTACACTGAATGTAAATTTACTCTGGATTACAGCAATTGTAAACAAAATGTTATGAAATATTTTACTGGACTGCACTTTGCTTCTGATTTGTGTCAGAATACCTTCCATAAATTTAATTTCTATTAAGATCTGGAGAAAAAGTCATGGCCGATCAGAAAGATGAGACATCACGCAAGGTTCCTGACCTTTAATTAATTCAAGAAAAATTTGAAAACATGCCCATTACTGGGTGGCTAATTGAGCTTTTCAGAAAGTGTCACAGCTTTATAGATAAAACAATGTTGATTGAATCTGTTGTTAGCTAAGACTTAATTACATTAATTTGCAACCAATGAGTAAAAGAGGCCTTTAAGCTCAATCAACATCAGTTTGTATAAAGTATTTGTGCTGCCTATCTTATCTTAACTTGCTCAATACTGTCTAGAGTTCAACTCAAGCTGTCTTAACTTGGAACTCAAAGTTGAATAAGAAATCTTTACCTTTTCTAACCCTAACACAGAGTCTTATTTAACCATTTGTTAATTATATTATATATAAACTTATATTATTTTTATTGTCAACAAATCTCATGAAAAGACCAAACCAACAATGTATAACTCCGTCTCTCTATACTTGTCTGAGCCCCTTGGTTCATACTGAAAACCTGTGTCACAAATATATTTTTTCATTTTTAAAAACGGTAAACAGTTTCCTAAAACAGTTGGGCACTGTCATTTCTAGCAAATGTTACTCAAACAGAAGTAAACAGTGAATTTGTTGGGGAATATTTTCATTCGTGGACCTGATGCACTAGTGAGTATTTACAGCAGCAGGACAGTGTATGTGGGACTGAGCCAAAATAATCTACGGTTCCCATGTTCATTGTAATGAAGGAACATGTCTCCCAGTGCAGTGTGGCGGTGTGGCTCTGATGTGTTTTTAGTAGTTTTTGGACAACAATGGAGGTCTATGAGACAGAGGAAACTATATCAAGATTCGGCTGTTTTGTTTTGGTCTTTTCATGGGATAAGGAAAATATAGAATATTGACAGCCTTATCCTTTAAACAATCGTTTCTGAAGCTGATTTTATCACAGCAAAAATAATGTACATTGATCTGTTTCAGTACCTTGAGCAACTGTATGGAAATACAATGTAAACATAAACCAATCATGTACTGCAAATAAAACACATCATGTACTGCTAACAAAACACATTGTTCTCTTCTTTTCACGCTTATGGGGAAAGCTGCTCTTAAACTGGAGAAATCCATTCTGAAAAGCACTGCTGACAAACTGGACAGAAAAACCCTGAGCACTACAGAGTCAAATGCAATCACACTACAAGCAAATTACCACTCTGCCTCTCAAGGTTAAATTATTGTGTTTTTTTAAGGCACTTGAAGACAAAATAGCTTTCGAGAGGACTAATCAAATTGTTGTGGCCCCAAGAGGAGCTCAACAAACAAAATTGCTGGTCAGTGTAGCTACATTTATTCAGACCAGGCTCCCTCTGATGGTTGAATGCTGCATCACACACAAGTAAACACAAGCTCATCATGGTGTAAGGCATTCAATCAATGAACAAATAGAGGCTGGAAAAGCATTAATCACGCCAACCTAAATTCATTAATAAAATAAAAGCAGTAGTGGAAGAAGTGCACAGACCCTTAATTACAGTAAAAACAGCAATAACACAATTTAAAAACAATGAATTACAAGATGAATCGTTTAGTCTATAAAATGTTAAATAATTGTGAAAAAACGACATTCCATATTTCTTAGTGATTTCACAGTGAAGTCTTCGATTTGCTTGTTTTTTCTGACCAACAGTCCAAAAGTGCAAGATTTTTAATTACATACACATATGACAAAGAAAAGTAGCAAATCCTCACATTTGAGATGCTGGAACCAGCTAATATTTGGAATTTTTGCTTGAAATGATCAAAATAGTTGCAGATTAACTTTATGTCGATTGACTAATCGACTTATCGTTGTAGCTCTAAAAAATGTAATATGTAAAGCAGCTAGTAACTATAGCTGTAAGATAAATATAGTGGAGTAATAAAATGTACAATATCTCCCTCTGAGATGTAGCGGAGTGGAATTTTAAAGTAGCATCACTTAAAAACTTAATTATAGTACAAGTACTACAATATTTCAGCCACTAGATATTTGCTTTAATTCAAGATTATGTCTATAGCAGCATGCAGTGTACCTTTTTAAACAAGACGCTGACTCTCCACATTAAGCATGAGCAACAATACAACAGAGAGGTGGTCCCACCCACAGGGCACAAGTCCATGAGACCCCTAACAGGCCTGATGTTGGTTCATATGAGTAGCAGAGACACAGACAATTACACAACAGTACATTGTGTAGATGCACACATGTAGAGGAGTGACTGAAGGTTATTAGATGAAGGTGTGTTGGGGTGGGAGTCCGAGGGCTCAGTCAATCATTAATTACAATCTGAGCTATTACTTGTGCAGATTGCGTCTCTGTCCTGTAATTACTGTATTTGTTCATGACACAGACCTCGACATGTGTGGGCATGTAACGATGACAAGGAGTGACACAAACAAAGGAAGTGTGAATAAGATGTGGGCGAAGTACAATGTGTTCAAAGGTCCATCATCAGCCTACAGTACCATTTTGAATAAAGGTCTGATGGTAGTAAATCATAGTTATTTCATGTTTTTGTAGTATTGCTTACCTGCAGAGGTGAAAAGTAATTCTACACTTCTACTCAAGTGTACTTCTAATCGATTACATTGCAGAGGCAAATATTGTACTTTTTACTCCACTACATTTATCTGACAGCCACAATTATTTGTTACTTTGCAGATTACAAATTTACATACAAAACATATGATCAGTTTATAAAATAGGATGAATTTGTATAGTTTTAACTAACCAACAGGATATAGTAAGTAGTATTATTAGTACTTAAGAAAGTAAATTAGCTCCTCAACCTCAACTAGCTATAACATTACAATGCTGTTTACACATTAATGCATCTGTAATAATAATCTAATAATCGAATATGTGATAATATAACACTGACAGGAGCCCTTCTGTTGCATGAGTACTATTGCTTTTCATATTTTCAGTATTTTTTTCTGATAGTAATTGTGCACTTTTACTTGTAATTGAGTATATTTCTGCATTTACTTAAGTAAAAGATACACATATTCTAACACTGCTGTCCTGGATATGGTAGAACCCATATTTTATACTCCTGTATGAATATACTGTATTTATAAAAGAAACTGCATAAACTACATATTTATCATGTATTTTATGTGCTCTTGTGAGTAGTTATGTCATTGTATTTATCCGTTTTAATATCTGTAAAAGTACTTTGTAAATTAGTTTGAAAAGTCCTATATAAAAAAAAACTATAATTATCATATTTTCCAAGAGAGCATGTGTTTTTGCTATTGCTTAATGTAATAATGGTCATTAATGTCACTGTACAAAGCTTTAGTAAGCAAATCTACTGATACATGAAGTTCTTCGCATTTACACAGATTTAAGTGGTTCAACAAGTGCAAAACAGCACGAGGCACAGAATAGGATAACTGTTGAGTGGGTGACGCTCTAATCTCAAATCTCAGAACTACCTTTTTCACAGCCAGAGAAATGACTCACTCACTGCCGTTCTCTGCTGAGTTCACTCCACAAACCTTGCAAAAATTAGCTAGATATAGACAACGCTATGCCTCAGCTCTTCACACAATAACTGCACAAAAGAGCAAAAGGCTGTCTGATAGACATGGAGCAGTATATTATGTGTATAGGGGGTCCATGACCTTTAAAGAAAGCTAAGCTGTGAGTGATTCAAACTCACTTAGTGCTGGTTAGCTACTGCTGCAGCCTTTTATCTATTCCATCTTATCTATTCCACTTTAATCTATTCCACTCTGCTGTGCTGATTGATCGGCAGAGAGCTTATTAGATTGGATTGAAAGGTCAGGATTCTTATTAAAACAATCTAATAATCAGGATCAGGTTTATTGCCAAGTAGGTTTTCACATACAAGGAATTTGCTTTGGTACTTTGGTGCATAACAATAGACATAGTAAGAGAAAATCAAAAAGCCAGTGAGGCCAGAGCCCAGTGAGGGTGGTGTCATCTGCAAACTTCAGGAGCTTCACGGACTGATGACTGGAGGTGCAGCTGTTGGTGCACAAGGAGAAACCTTGTTTATGCGTGCGCGAGACACTGCAGATGTCGCGTGAGCCACAAGCTTGCACAGAGGTGTTTACGCTTAATGCGCTATCCCTTGCATTATTCCCCCGAAGTGCCAGGGGAGGTACAAAAGAAAACATTCTGTGAATAAGCAATAAGAGTGTTACAGGAAAATCGCCATAAACCAACATGACTGAACTAGAGCTTGCTGTTGCAAGGAATAATTAAACTGTCTTTATCTATAAAATGTGGTGGCAATCTCTCTCCATGAGTTCAGAATCATTTGGCTGTCCATGTGGTCTCTCATGGAAGGGTCGTAGAGGTGCTTGTAAAGGCGTACTAGCTTGGCCAGTCTAGCTTTGAAGGCGTCCATGTTGAAATGTAACACTCAGGGTGTGTCACGTACGTCGCCTAGTTATAAAAATTCGGAGGTGCACGACCAAGAGCCATGACAGCTTCCGGAGCCTTTGCGCTTTACACAAGTTACATGATAACGTCATTTTTGGACCACGGACCCTCACGCAATGGACCAGCTGTGAACCAGGGTTTGTCATTGTTAAAACTCACCCTGGTGTGTGATGATACACAGCAGTCCTCACAGTAGCTGATGTATGACGTCACAGCTTCTGTGAACTCATCCAGACTGTTGGTAGCAGTCCTGCGTCATAAGCTGAAGCGGCAGACAATATATGATTTATGATCCTGTTATGAGTGGCAGCAGCAGATTCAAGAACAGCAATTACTTCAGATCCATTGAGCATTTAAAGACATGACACAGATAATTATTCTGATAACCCTAATACAATCAAATGATCATGCATCTGCTGCCTGTTTTCACTGCACATATTACTATTTACACAGACTGTACTATACAATCTGCCCTAAAGTACATTAGTGCCCTTTTGAAAAACAAAACAAAAGATGATGAGTCACCTAAATGTCAATGTGAATGTTATCTTAATGTGCTTCTGCAGAGACTTTCTAAATCAAACCCGGGAGGTTTCAGAACAGAATCTGTGCACGCTCACCCTTTCCTCTACATCTGAAAAATGGAAACATCTGTCTCTGTCGAATATAAAAGCCAAGACTGCCTCCCATCATTCCAGTGACTATTTATTCCCCCCAGTCGGACACTCCAGAGCAATTTTTGTAACAGCCACTGTCAGCGACGAGCTGTAAATGAGGGTAATCACAGAGAACATCCTAATTGGGTTGGTGAATCACTCAGACCTCCAGCTGTATTTATTGTACAAATCAATCTCTGACTACCTTGACAGTTATTGTAACGTCACAGCATGTCACTGTCGGTTGTACGAACGTGTCCCCAGTGGTACCATGACCCGGGTGTGGGAGATTTTTAAAGATGCACTGTATTTTTAAGGCAACGTTTGTATGTATTATGTCATTCTAATATTTAAAACCACCAAAACTGCCAATAGGGGAAGATTACATAATCTGCTTCCAATACAAATAAACTAACTTCAAGATATCAAGTGTCATTTTCCTGACACAAGTATCCCAATCTTTCTCATTCCATTTCAGGTTATTAATATTCATGTCTGGATTTTTTTTGAGTAGGAACAACTGAAATGATCTCACCACATTTCTTGCTTAATGAAAGATACCAATCAATGGCTGAATATGACACAAAAAGAGACAGCTATATCAGTGCAGAATAATTTTTAACCTTTGACATGATGGCCGCATGTATAAGAATATCACCATTTGCATGATATTAATATGAACCGAATGGGTCTGTTTTACATTTCAGAGAAAACATGTTTAGAGAGATGACACTGAATGAACAGAGGGAGGGGTATTTAAATGGATGGCATTTCGTCATATGGTCATTCTACACTCTTTGTAGTTTGGATGAAAGGCTGATCAGCGTGTGCATACATCAGAGTGGAGGCTAATCCTCTCATTCAGCGGGGGATCACTTCCTGAGGTACCAACCTACATATTCTCTCCAGGCCACATACTGCCATCAGGCTAAATGAAAAACACCATCATCACATTTACCGAAGCAACACAGCGCTGTTCTCAAAGGAAAAGCCTCTATATATACGAATAAGAAAAGTCATATTTCTAGGTTAAGCTTGCATTTTTTCACCTTATGCAACATGTTTTGAAAGGGTGTCACAAGCCAAAGGGTCACCAGCTCATAAAGGAGCATGTAATTCCTTTAAGTTAAAACATGAAAACTGAATTTTGCACCTGACAACAACGAGTTATGCAACATTTCAAAACTGTTTCATACAGCCTTGGCTGATCCTACTGCAAATTAACTTTGAGGATCTGGCTGATGCTTGAGAATGTACAGTATGTGTGCATGTTGTGTCATTTATAAAAAATAAACCTGAAAATAAGGGATGAAAGGAAAAGCTAGAAGCCAGCACACTGACATGAAACTGCAGGGTATGAATGCCGAACTCCTCCACAGAGAGCGTCCTCTGCTCCCTAATCAACAGGTTTGCATTTCCCCAAACTAATCGCAGAGTAAATGTATTTCACCCTGTGTCTTCTTCTCACGAGTGCCTTCTGTCACTGATACTGAATTTCCATAACAATGCACAGTCCAGAGCCACAGTACCTCTGGCTCAGCTCATGTGAGATTCCTCCTTCTGTTAGAGGACCAACACACTCAAACCGTCCTCCCTCTCCAGCCCAAGGCTCCCTCCACTCACCTGTGCTGGCTGTGTACTGCAGGCTGCCCCGCTTCCTGAAGGGGGAGAGGGGCTTGTTCTTGGCCCCGGCGGCGGTCCCAGGTGGCAGGTTGGAGGACATGTTCCCGGCTTGGCACGGATGGGAAAAGGAGAGCTGGGTGAGTCAGAGCTGCGGAGGACGGAGCGTTGTAGAGCTACAGAGAGAGAGAGGAGGAGAAGAAGGAGGAGGAGAAAAGACAAGATAGAGGACAGAGAGGAGAGGAGAGGGAAAAGAGGAGAGATGCTGGGAGCTTGAGGGGGTTTGACTGCAGTCAGCGTAAGCATGAGTATGTGAGTGTATGCGTGTGTGCTACGTGCCTGTGAGCAGGGATTTCCAGACTGGTTGGTCCAGCATGGGGCTGCGGAGCATCCCTCTGCAGCGAAACAGGTCCCGCCCCCTCTGAAAGACTCCTGTGCCTGAGCTGCAGCGCTGATGGAGGTTGGGGGCGTGAAGAAAAGGCTCGGCTTCCCCACTGCCACGCATAAACACACACACACACACACACACACACAGGGTACAAAATACACACAGCAGTGCGCAGTTTGGCTGTTGCCATGACAACCACAAATCTATGTGTGGGCATACCAATGGGGAGAAAAGTTGTGGTTACAGTAGTACTGACATAGTAAAATTAAATGCTACAAATAAATGTGAGCAATAGACTCCTGTAACAATAATAATAACAATAATAATAGTTTATGGTGTAAAGTAAAGAAAATACTTAAAATACAAAAACCCCTGGAATAAAAAATATTTGATACATTTTTAGCCATGCTACCTGCGTGGCTCTATGGCCATGTTGGTCTGTCGGTCCACCACTTTGGTCCAGACAAAAAAATCTTAGCAACTCTTGGATAAATTGCAATGAAACCTTATACACACATTCATGTTCATGATCCCCAGAGGAGGAGTCCTACTGACTTTGGTGATCCCCTGACTTTTCATTTAGCGCCATCATGAGCTTGACATTCGTGGTTTTGAGTGAAATATCTACTAGTAACTAATGACTACTGGACGGATTCAGGAGAAACTGTAAAAACTATAAAAGCTTTGGTGATCCCCTGACTGTTCATCTAGCGCCATCATCAGGTCAAAATGTGTTTAATACTTTGGTTTATGACCACAAAACTGCAAAACTTATGACATTCCCATCAGCCTTAGTTGTACTTCTTTTTAGTGCTAATTTGCACATGTTAGCATGCTAACACGCTAAACCAAGATGGCGAACCTGGTAAACATCATACTTGCTAGACATCAGCATGTTAACATTGTCACTGTAAGCAAATTAGCATGCTGCCGTTAGCAATTAGCTCAAAGTACCTCTGAGCCTAAGTACAGCCTCACAGACTGTATACTCTTAGTCTTGTTAAGTGAGAAAAACATACGAGGATGCACTTCTTGGATCTGACAGTGATGCAACACAATTTTAAGTGATTTGTTAAAAAACTGAAACATTTTAATCGACCTCTATTATCAGGCGGAAGAGAAGAAGTAACAACTATTAACTGACAAAAGTTGAATTAATGGAAATGAATATAAACTTAAAAATATAAAAATGAAACTTTTTCGGGTTGCAACTAACGATTATTGTCATTATCAATTAATCAATAATAATATTAATAATATATTAATATAATTGTTTTGCTTGTTTTGTTCGACCAACAGTCCAAAGTCCAAAAGTATTCAGTTTACTGTAACATAACATAAAGAAGAGCAGCAAATCCACACAGCTGAGAAGCTGGAACCAGAGAATGTTGGTGATTTTGCTTAATAAATGATTTAATGATTAAAAGATTATCAAAATAATTGCTGATTAATTTTCTGTCAGTCGACTAATCGATTAATCAACTAATCATTTCAGCTCTAATTATTTCCAATGTATAATAAAAATACACTCACTGTGTTGTTCCACCCCTTCCACCCTGAATGGTGACTCTTGTATGAAATGCAGAATCTTTATCATCACATTTAGTTTTTATCATTTTATTATTGTGACTTCCTCGTAAGCCTGTGAGAGAACAGACAGTGTGACGAGAGAGGACAGCAGGGACAGAGCAGCCTGCGGTGGAAAGTATTCTTGGAAAACAGTTCGCTGGATTGCAAAATCTCAGAGGGGGAAGGAAGAATAAAGGGAAGGAGAGAGATAACCGAATCAAAGAACACAGTAGATGTAATATATAACAAATCTTCAAGCAAGAAGAGAAGACAATTTGCAGCACAATTAAAGGACTCAAGTATTGTCAAGAGTAATTAACATGACGTCAATGCAGGATGTGTAGAAATCCATTCATCATTCCAGAGAGATTCCATAAATGCAGATGAGAGCACCAATGGAAATCAGTCAAACATCCCTCTTTCCTCTCTACAGGATTTATGGGTTTTACATGACAATGCCATTCTGAATACAGACTGGGAGCTCGCTGAAAAATATGACAGGATAATGGAAACCCCATATCTATTTAGTCCTGATATAATCACTTGAAACATCAAGATGCATGTCAGTTTCACTTCCTGGCTAAAAACCACAGAAATATATATGTAAAACAATGGCCATGTACGTTTCTCCAGTTTTAAAAATGTAAAATGAGAACCTGGCGGCAAATTGATGAATAATGATGTAGTAAAAAAAGTGGCATGTAATAAGAGCATTGCAGCAGAGGTGCGGGCACTGTGGAGCCAGCGCCCTCTTGTGGTATTTAGGGGGATGTAGTGAAACTAACTGCAACACCATACTGCAGTCTGTAAATCCCAGAGTGAGATAAACTGCTCAGTGACATCATTAAAATGGTAGGACATGTTTACAACACAAAACACCAATCCCAGTAAAAATCAGAGGCCTTGAAAGGGCACATAGTGTATCAGCTCAGAATTATACTTTATTCCACATATAAATCCAGGAATGAATTATGGTGTGTATGGTTAATTTATTTTTTTGTAAAATGCTCTTCATTTCTGATGAGTTCTTCTGGATGGATGATTATAAAAAACTTGACCTGTGTTTTAGGAAGGAAACCTTTTTGTGGCAGATTTTATTTGTCAAGCTTTTTGTTTTCATGTATTTTGGTGTCTTATACTGTAGGTCCATGTGGACAATAAATAACATAGCATATGGAATAACCTCTAACATGATCAAGGAAGTCCAACTAATGCTTTGCCTCCAATATTTCAAGAAAAACATGTAAAATCTAAAGATAATAGCAATTTCTTAGCTAAAACTAGCATTAGGACTTAGACTCGGTTATATTATGTTAAGGTAGATTGTATGTTTCAAAGAAAACAAAACTTTCTGCTGTAAGTCCCTCAAAATTGCTCAAAGACTCTTCTAACCATCTGGATTAAATAACATTTCGATAAAAGCAACATAAAAAAACTTTCAAGGACACATGTCATTTCCAGCTAACTGTTAGGGTCTGGACTTCTATTTTCTTGATTGTGTACTTTTTGTTGTTCCTGGTTTGTTTTGAAGTTTGGGTTGTCTTGTTCCTGTGTGTTCCTGCCCTAGTGTTTTCCCCTTGTCCTGATTATCTGTTGATTGGCTCCACCTGTTCTTTGTTACTCACCTGTGTTCATTTCCCTTGTTAGTCTGTTTCTATTTAAGCCTGTCTTGTCGCTGTGTGCGGTGTGGTGTCATTACCCTGTGTTGTGTTTTGCTTGGTCTCTGTGCGGTTTTGCTACCTACCTGGTGTGGTTTTTCCCTTTTTGAGTTACGTTAGTGTTTCTTGGCTTACCAGCACCCGGTACGTGTTAAATAAATCTTCTTTTTGAAAACTGCTTCAACGCTTCTACCGAGTCTGCATTTGGGTCCTTCACCTGCTAAAACCCTAACAGAAACGTTTGTTCGGATTAGGAAACAGAGTCGTAACTTGTGAAACAGGTTTTTTATTGTGCAGTTGACAGAATACTTTTTCATACAGATGGTTCAATCAGGTTTTTCAAAGTTTGCGAGGTATTTATCTTTCGGAAAACCCAATACTTAGCCCTGTGCCTTGAATGTAATGGTAATACAGAGGCACAAACTGTGGTTATATGGAACATTGTATCAGCAAGATGTTTAACAAAAGGCCAATACTGATCCAATATATTGACAAGCTGATGTACCTCAGCTGTGTCTAATGTTTGTAAAGAATAAAAGTTAACACTTGTAGTGAACAATGTTGAGGAATCCAGAGATTTTGGTGTTTTGCAGGAGAGATGAGGCTGATGAGATGATTTGTAATGTGACAGCACCTTCTCCCCCTGAGGACATTTCAGTGGCTCAGTGATGGAGGGCTGCAGACAGCTTAAGACAGTCAAAGTGGTGCTCTATCAGACAGTAATAGAGGAGCGAACGGATGAATGGGGATGGGGACTAAGAGTCTGATGTACTGTATCCATGAATAAAATCATCTTAATCCTGTGCAGTCTGACTTCTTTTCACTTGTTGCCTCTAAAGTTAATCTGTCTGTGGTTAATCCCTCTTCAGCTGCAGGAACATATACTACATATTGACCTTGGACACACAGCGTCCTCCTATGGCAAAGACGCATCTATACATGCAGCCATTGACGAGAGCATTATGAGATAATTTGGATTATGTTCTTTATACTGTAACAGGGGGGAAGAGTATCCCAGCGTGCACTGTGCAGGGAAACACCCTGCATACAGTAGGTGGCCAATCCGTTAGAGGGCACAAACACAGACGAATATTTTTGGGGTTGTGGGAGGAACCTGGAGGAACAAAGGTGGATAAAAACACAAACAGAAAAGAAAGTTAAATAAATAATTGAGACGGTGTGAACTGAGCCATCATATCTGTTTTTGCTGTGCAGTTTTGATACATTATGCTAAATTTCTGCATTTTGCACAGGGTACCGGGAAAAAAATATTCAGGTTTCTGGAGCTTTTATTCCATTGGGGTGATTGGGTGGAACCTGTGTGGGCCTCCACCAAGGCTATAATACCAGCCTGGTGAATCTCTCTCTCCTAGGATCCACGCTGTCCAGGTTTTGGTTTGGTTTATCATTTTTCTGCCTGCAACACTTGCACAAACATACATTCCTCACTCACTACTGATGTTCTTACTTCCCACACCTCATGCCTTCTTTATAAATAGTTCTGTTTGTTTATTTCTAATAAAATTATTAAATGACACTTTGACATGCCTCTCTTCTTTGTCACATGCCTTGAGCCGGTTTGTGACAGTTGTTTATGTGAAGTGAGTATGATGTGGGTCCATATATACATTTGGAAAATTTAAATAAAATCCTTAAAAAGAAAATAAATTGGTATCCTTTGGGAAATGAACATGCTTCATAATACAGAGTTACTGGTAGTTACAGTATACGATGGCGCTGCAAGATGTTTTGTGTAAGAGGACTAACGGTGAGTATCACAACATCTTGTGTGTAAATGCTACAATATGGCGTCACCAAGGTTCCCCCATGCGTCATCAGTGGGAATACATGTACGTATTTTGCGGACTTGTGGAAAAGCTTGTGGACTAATGAGCTCACCAGAGGGTGGGAACCTTCTGTAACGGAGCATGCAGAGGATTTAGAGAGTAACATCACCAGACATCACCTGTATCTATCAAACACAAATTACCTTTTGTTAGTTTGAAACTGTCAGGGGAATGAACAGATTTCACCAAGGGTGAAATATTGGGGAATATAATCAGTCTTTGAATACCTAAGTGCATTTATCTGCCTACCTGGATGGTTTGTTTGCCTGTATGTTCAACATCTACAGTCCAACCTCACTGAAGTCCCAAATTTAAGAAGGAGAATCAGCTGTTTCTTGTGTACTTATGACTGTAATATGCAGCGTTTAAGATTTATGAATTAGTAAAGGCTGACTGTGATTACAAAAAGCAAGCATCTGTTTTTTACTAATGATGTTGATGAAGTATTAGTGAGTCTCCAGCTTGTCTCCTACTTGGACAAATAAATGTGAAGAAAAGCTGCATCCTTCTTCATCCTTTCTACACCATGATGTATAATAGTATGTTGCTGAAAACTTAAGTCCTACATGTTCCGTTTCCCTGCTCGCCGTTGCACCCACCGCCCCAAAAAGACGATGTGGGGCTTAACCCCTGCCTCTCGGGTTGATCTGAGGCTCTGTGGGTAATCTCGTCAACAGATCAGAGACGCAGGGACTGAGCACAAAGCGGGGCTACGCCATCCACCGCCAAATTGGATTGGCCGCCATCACTAGATGTGCTACAGTGATTTGCCTGCTGGGAAGAGTTCTGGGATTTAGACCTGAAGCACTCTGCCCCAGGCAATTAGCACTACGTGCTTAGGCAGAGTGACGTGAGTGTAATGCTCTGTATCTCAGGACAGAACTGAACTCTGACATGGTGCTGAGAGGTGAGGCTGCATAAAAGGGAAAGTGCTGTTTTTTTGATGCATTGATTGTGGATACAGTATGTAGGGCCTAATAAGTTCATAAGTGGAGTTGTTTTTTATGTTTACAAAGTTTGTTGGGCTATTCAAATTTTACAACAAATTCTGGAAACAAAGACTTTATAAATAGGTTCTGACATCTTTTGAAGCCACTGTGAAACTTCCTGAAATAATTTTCTTTCTGTTTTCACCATCATTCATGTGTCACACTTCTT
Organism: Maccullochella peelii; assembly: GCA_002120245.1. NCBI lineage: Eukaryota > Metazoa > Chordata > Actinopteri > Centrarchiformes > Percichthyidae > Maccullochella > Maccullochella peelii. Next base: position 151,192 of record LKNJ01000682.1, read on the forward strand.
TTTCAGAGGCCATTATCTTTCAATCCTTTAGCAGCCAGCTGAGCCTATTTGACCCTGACGTCACTGAACTGGATCTGGAGTGGCTGAAGGGCAGACCATGTTCTGTTAAACCTGCTCCTCCTACAATAAACTTACAGAAAAAGTTATAAACATATGGGAAAAATATATGTAAAGTTTACAAAAAGCTTTTTAAAAAATTCAATAATTCAGGACTAGTTTAGGTTGAGCAGTCGTGGCCTGCCTTTATGAGTTTTTATTTGATGAAAAAGCTTTATGGGGTGATGACTGTGCAGTCCAACAGCTGCTGGGTGTGGCTCCAAAACTGAAGCCTGATAAACAGACACTGTCCTACTGCTGAAGCTGACCACAACAAACACATCTGCGATCACTCCATTTAGCCATATTTCACCGAGACACATTAAACACAAGAATCAAGAATGAGGACATCAATTAAACTAATTAATGTGATGAATAGCAGATATTTGTGTCTCAACATGCTTGTAGTCACACAACACACAGGCGGTATTAATATGAACTACATACGTTGAAGCCATAAAGTCGCAGTTTAAATTAAATCACATTTTCCTCATTTATATGCCAGTTTATGCAGCAGGGTGTTGAAGAATATCAACACACAATCAGACACACTAGAGTCTATTCAGGTCCAGGACACTGATTTCAAACTATCTGAAAAGTAATCTGGGGCGGCACGGTCGGCTGGTCGGCTGGGGCCTTTCTGTATGGAGCTTGCATGTTCTCCTTGTGGGTTCTTTCCGGGTACTCCGGCTTCCTCCCACCATCCAAAGACATGCATGTTAATTGATGATTCTAAATTGCCCGTATGTGTGAATGTTTGTTTGTCTGTCTCTGTGTGTCAGCTGTGATTGACTGGCAACCAGTTCAGGGTGTACCCCGCCTCTCGCCCAATGTCAGCTGGGATTGGCTCCAGCCCCCCCGTGACCCTCATCTGTTCAAAACTTCACCTTCACTCCTTACGGTACGGCACAGTCATGTCATATAGATACCATGCCCTAACTTTCAGGCTCAACACATCCTTAGTTTCAAGAAGAGTTAGCACTCTGAACTCCAGCTGAACTCGTTCTGAGTAGAAATTATTTCTAAAGTTCAGCTGCCTCATATTAGCTTCAGCTGAACTTAATGCATTTTTACACAGAACGAGGACTGTGGGTTTTGTCCCCCATCACTTACACTGGAAGTGCTTTAGGAAGAGATCTCTTTGGATCTTTAGGAATTAATACAGCGACCAATAACCCTTATAATGTACAGTATGGGCATGTGAGTATTGGTTTAAGATAAACGTGAAACATTTAACATTTAAAATGTCTCCATACCAGTGTCAGTACATCAGTAATTGACCTAATACCTGAGTTTTCTAAGCGGATAACATATTGTGATGCTTAACTTTGTAGAATATAAACAGCCACACAAGAACTCTGACTAATAATAAAGTTTAGCAAATTACGATTTGAATCGGTAATTCTCTGTTCCAGGAATAATCAAACAAGACTCTCTGCGCTCTCTCTGATTGACCATTCAGTGCCAATTTTCAGTATACTTTACAATTATTAACACTCTGTGCTGGGTACTCACTCCATTCAGTATTCAAAAAGTACTGACTACTGAATGCTCTACTGTGAACTGTGATGCTCTGGTCTCAAACACAAAGGTTTGAAACTTTTAGAAGGATTAATGCTTTGATCACACCCCTAAAATGCAATGTCAAAAGTATGTACCATCTAGTAGGGAGTAAAAGACAAATTAAAAAACTACAATTTTAATACTGTAGATCCAAATGCAGAACATGCAAATCAAACTTTATTCTTCTTTGGGACACTAAAGTCACTAAACTAAACTTTGAAAACACTGCTGGTTTCTGACGGACTTTGTTGGCCAAAATGTACAGTAGCAACCTGTCTTCTGACTGAATTAGTAGACTCAGATACAGTATCTCAGTGTAAGTCCTCCAACACGCAGGGCGGGAACGTAACAATCCTGAAGACCCACTGACCTCCACCCATCAACTCTACAGGGTTGACCTTATCACAGATCAACTGCTCCAATCCTTCTACAACACGACTACTGTACGTCACATCACGCCTCCTGTCTTGAAACTTCAACAAACATGAAAACATGAATATTGGTTGGATCCCATCCAATCTGATACAGATTATGTAACTTGGGAAACATATTTAGGTCATGTTAACGCTGAGACCCCACTAAACAGCACAAAGCAGTCACAGTTGCTTTATTTAGCAGGCACACCACACCACCTGGGATTTAAACGTCTTAACTATAAGACGTTTATAAGAGGTTAATGCCTCCCTCCCTGCTTTGTCCATGTGACTGACACTGAAGTCAAGAGAGGAAATACAGTATGGATGAAAAGAGCAACACCTGCACACTGACTGCAAACTACACATTTATTTAAACAGACAACTTTTCCTCCCAGTCAGATCTTTGTCAGGTCAAAATGTTTAAAAATGGTTAACACAGGTGCATAGGCTCCATGATGACAGGAAATACAGTATGTGTTGTTTTGTAATGTATATACCATAGCTGTAGAAACAGAATAATCTATAGTGTATTTCCTTCATATATATATATATATGGACAAATTAAATCAATGAATTCCAGTTGGCAAAACTGATGATATCAATGATTCTCACTGTGCCCAAGTATGTGAGTGTGTTTATTTTCTCTCTCTTTTCATTCACTATTGCCCTTATTAGACTAAGAGGATTGGCTGGCCAATCGGGAAGGGGCATTTCCTAAATCAGGGGTTTAAGCAGAGGGAATTAAAGGGTGGACAGAGCTGCTGAATTGATTTGATCCTTGACAGGGACCCTTTCGGTCATCTAATCGAAAAAAAGCCAGGAAGTCTCAAGCACCTCCCTCCCAATCCCCTTCCGTTCGGAAATCGCCTTTCAGCACGATTAGTGTTGCAACCAGATTCTCTGCAGCTGCTCACAGAAGACCGTCAAAATTTCCATCCTTGAGGATCTTGAGTTTGCGGAGGAAGAAAGCATGGGTGCGGGAGCAAGCGCCGAGGACAAAAAGTCCAAGGAGTTGGAAAAACAACTCCAAGAAGATGCTGATAAGGACTCTAAAACAGTCAAGCTATTACTGCTTGGTAAGTGGACTCGTGAAGTTTTCCTTTTTGTCCCAGGCTGCAGGTGATGCCTGGTTTTAACATTACTACTTTTAACTTTCCATCTCTGATTGAGCAAAACTTTCTGTGGAGGTTCAGGTCTGCAGGGTAGACCAGAACCTGTTGGCTATTGTAGTCAGCTAACGGTCAACAGGTGTAAGTGATGGATAAAATGCACAGGTAAAAAAATGTTTTAGTCAGTTGTCATTGAACCCTGAAAGGTAAACGATCGGTTCTAAGTTTCAGGATGAGAGTTAATGTAATGTAACAGATCATTTAATTCATAACCCTGTATTCATAAGTTAATGATGATGTTTCACTTTGAGTTTAAGCAACACCGGGATCTGAGATGAAGCTCAAAAAGAGAAGAATACTTACAATATACAATATATACAATATAGAGCAGCAAAATAATAATTTGCCTCCTTCGAAAGTATACTAAAAACTTTTAGTAATAGATTTTCATGTTAACTACTTATGCACAATATAAATACTGCACAGACTTGAGCTTGTTCTGCTGTGTTAATTTTTTTTTCATACCATTGCGGTGAGTTGTTTGAAAGAATTTGCAGAACTTAAACAAATGATTTTTAATATTTGAAAATACATTGAAATATATTAAATTTCAAAAAGTAGTGGCAAAATGTACTTGTATTTTCTTGGCTGAAATTAAGAATGACTTTTCAATTCTAATGGAAGGACATTGGTGCTTACAATAATCATTGCCTTTGGTCTAAATGAATCACAGCACAGCAGTGATATGTCAATCCAATTAGCTAATCCAATTAGTTTAGTGCAGATCCACTTGTTGAGGTCTTTGATGATCCCTCCACTGGCACATAGCTAAGATAAAAAGAAGTACAAAATGTGTTTTATTACCCCTATCATTATAACAGTGTAACAGTGTCAACATACCAGTGAACATTTTGAAGAAGACCCACTGACCTTATCACACCACAGAGTGAGCTTACAGTGCTGCAGAGGGCCGGATCTACCTGCAAGCTTTTCTTTAGCCAGCACATCCAATTGTGACCCTTAAATTGTACATACGTGCACAGCTCACATTATGCATGTAAGTAAAATCTATGCACAAAGTACATTTCGTATTGAAAAGCTGTTCCCCTAAAACAATAGATTAAAAACTGTAGATTATTGCCCATTTTATGAAAGAGTTGGATTTGACAAATGCAAAAAATTAAAAAACAAGAATGTTATTGCCAAATGAAAATCAGGAGGAAAAAATGAAATACTTTGTATAATAATGTGAATAATCAATGTGTGCTGTTGCACTGGTGATGGATGTTGAAAATCAAATATTCATTGTATACAAAAGTCTAAAACTGTCAATTATTGCACCTTAATGCAGTTATTGTGTTTTATATGTCTCAACACTGCATTATTCTTTCAAAGTACTCTGTGATATAAGTGTCTGAAACACCATTCAGAGACTTAATAGCTGCTTCTATTAGATTTACAGAGGAGTTGCTTCTCCAGCAGTACAGTATCAGATAACTCAATGGGTAAAGCTAATAAGAGTGCCATCTTGTGGGCTCTGATGGACATTGTGAAAGGAGCCGTAAAGAGCCGTGCAGGCCCAAAACTGCAGGTTTTTATTTGAACTAAACATGTTTGCAGTGGATTCCAGTGGTTAGCTACTTGTGTGCAGGCGTGCTAACCAGTGAAATAAACATTACATGTCTTAATAAATTTGGGAGCTACATAAAAATAGCTTTTGCAAAGACTTCCATCAAGAAGATATACTGAAGAAACCTAAATTTAGTTAGTTACAGGGAATTTCCAAGACTGTTCTTCCCCCTTTAAGTTTCTATGAAATCTGAGCAATTAGCTCTCAAGAACAAGAAAAACGCAATCCTTAATTGTTCTCAAATTGCATTAACTGAGATGGTTCAAAGACAATTTTCACTAGTTTGCATATTACAAATGAAAAAAAGTCAATTTAAGTGTAATTCTGTATTTTCATAAGAAGGCATTTTCCCCTCATCTTCAGAGCTCCATACGAAGTCATAAACTCCTTATATATCTGTTTCAACTTCTGTAAAAACATCTATCTATGGTATCTTCTGCAGGCTAAACATGGATAAAGAGCTCCCATCTGAAGCCCAGATTTAATGTCAAAGCCTACAGGCGCATTCGTTAATGAACACGAGGTGAAAGAATGACTCACAGAGAGGATAAAGGCACTCTTCATTAAATCATCACAGCTGATGAAAACCAATCTTGGTACTATCACAGTGCCACCTTTACCACCTCATCACAAATTAGCAAAACAAACTTGCTATTGACTTACTAATGGCTGCTAGCAGGGGAAAACCAATAGTTTCTGGGTTGGATGAGGCCGCATGAGTGAAAGCATGAAGTCTTTAAATGCTCAAGCAGTAAGTCTGTGGATGGAGCTTAATGTGGCTCCAGTGAGAGCAGGACAGCCAGCTTTGGCTGCTCTGTGGTCTGATAAATTCCTTCTGGCCTGAGTGAGCTTACAGTGCTGCAGAGGGCCGGATCTACATGCAAGCTTTTCTTTAGCCAGCACATCCAATTGTGACCCTTAAATTGTACATACGTGCACAGCCCACATTATGCATGTAAGTACAATCTATGCACAAAGTACATTTCATACTGAAAAGCTGTTCTCCTAAAATGAAACACGTTTCTCCTCCTGTCATTCATAAGGTTTTAGTGTGATTTGCTAAAGTTTGGAGATATCTGCCAACACACAGGAGCTCAGAAGCATTCGTTACAGCATGAACAAAAATCTGCTGATAATCTGACATTTACTGCTTATGGAAGATCAAATTAGACAACTGTATACAGTTGTCTAATTTGCTCAGCAAGATAAACAAAAAAAGTGCAGTTGTTGTGTTGCGAGGAGATTATGTAGTTCCTGTTAGCGGAGCCTTTACCCAGTTTAGTGTCCTCTATTAAACCATCACAAGGCTTCACATGAAACTGAGAGCCAGAACACTTGAGACAATTTCCATGATCACCATAATTTCACAGACCAGCTGAAACTACCAGAAACAAATGCACACATTAAAATCTGTCCTCTCCACTGCCACAGAGAACACTTGCTTTTTATCCCGCCGTCCCATCTTCGCCTGCAGTTTTCTCGACTGTACCTGATGTTGTCTGTTACATGCTTCACGTATATAGTTTGCCAGTTTGCTCTACTGTGCATGCTACAGTGCATCTTTCTGTGCCTCTGCTTTATGTAAATTGTGAAATTGTATATTTTGTAGATGTCACACGTCAAATGTTATACCTATTTACATTTGGTAGTGAAAAGCTAACTCGGGCTCATGTAAAGATCTACTGTTGATTAATGGCGTAATGCCAACGCACATCTATTTGCATGGAGATAACTTTAATACAAAAGCAGTGATTGGTGAAACGGTTCACAATGAGTAGCCTTGTCATGATTGCCATAGAGAGGTGTTACTGATGAGCTGATCTAGCATATCTCTTTGGCCTTTTGAGTTGAACAAACCAAATTTCATTGTGTTTCGTCAGACATCTGCAAACTTCAGAAAATCATCCTGAAACTACCCAAACAGAACTTTGGGCCAAAGTGACAAAGTCTATTTGGGCAGACTGCTCCTTTAAATTGACTGCATCATCAAAGCACAATCTTGAGCTGTTTATGGGTTATAGTAACCTAACCTTTTTATTCTTTTCCAGGTGCTGGTGAGTCAGGGAAAAGCACCATTGTGAAACAAATGAAGTAAGTATTAAGATAAGTGACGACATCTTTTTTTGTGTGTCATCCACACCATGTCAGCGGCAAGCAATGAAACTTTTTTTCATCTAACTGGTCAGGCATACAGCCAACAAGCCAAAGCGCCCCCATCTCTGTCTGTTTCGCTTCCAGTGAAGCCTTTTACAAAAGGTCAACAGGGCAAACATCCACTTACTCTGATTTGTCAGCACTTGTTTTGTTCAGTTAGTGACGCTCTGGCAATAAGAGCTGAGTGAGGTCAGAAAGACACCACAGGGTGGCAGTGTGAGTACTAGCTCCAGTAGATATGCAGTCTGTTTCTATAAATATATATAATATGAACTTGACTTTGTGGAAATCCAAACCAAGCATAACCTTGAAAGATCTTAGTATTTCTAATTTATTCTAATGAAAGTTTGTCAAATTTCCAAAAATTACTTTTTATATAACAATTTTCAATAAATTAGGGAGATATAAATTACCCACCAGCTCAGCCTAGCAGAGGATTATCCCTGAACTAAAACACTTTCCCTACTACTCTTTGTACAGGATTCTGCATCAAGGTGGTTACACAAAAGAGGAACAAATGGAGTTTAGAGCGGTCATCTATGGCAACATCCTGCAGTCTGCTCTGGCTATCATCAGAGGCATGGAGATGCTGGGCATTGATTTCGGCTCGCCCTCTGCACAGGTCTCATATGACACTTAAAAGATGTACACCAGACATGATTACCTTTTAGAGTTCATTTTCAATGACATACAATCATACTATAAATAGTTAAAGTACTGTGACGGTGCTGATGGATCTTTGTTGTGTGTGCATGAAACCACAGGAGGATGCACAGAAGCTGCAGAACCTGTCAGACTCCATTGAAGAAGGCACAATGCCTACTGAGCTGTCTGATGTCATCAAGAAGCTGTGGAAAGACTCTGGTGTGCAGACCGGCTTCGACAGAGCTGCTGAGTACCAACTGAACGACTCTGCTGGCTAGTGAGTCCATGTCTACTACTGGGGCTGATGCAGCAGTGGGGTTACATGTAAAACTAAAGAGGCAGCTAGCTTAGTGTTTATAGATAAAGACGATTTCATATCTGAGGCCTGATTGCTGTACTGTTTGTTCTGCAATCATCAGCTACCTCAATGAAATGGACAGAATCTGCAAGCCAGACTACCTCCCCACTGAGCAGGATGTGCTGCGATCTCGAGTCAAAACAACTGGTATCATTGAAGAACAGTTCTCCTGCAAAGAGCTGCACTTCAGGTAAGTCATGGTGTGATCCTGAACAAAAGTCTGACACGAGCAAAAACTGGCTAAACCCTACAGCTCTGTGAGATACAAGAGACGTTGACTGACTGACTTTGTTGTGACTCTCTGTGTGATGAACAGGATGTTTGATGTGGGTGGCCAGAGGTCAGAGAGAAAGAAGTGGATCCATTGTTTCGAGGGTGTGACCTGCATCATCTTTTGCGGAGCTCTCAGTGCATATGACATGGTGCTGGTAGAGGACGACGAAGTGGTGAGTTGAGACGCCACTACCTGATGGTAAAGTGTTAGAAGACAGACATGTCATCTAGTGACTCACTCTGTTCTTCTCTGACCTTTTCAGAACCGCATGCACGAGTCCCTCCATCTATTCAACAGTATCTGCAACCACAGATTCTTCGCACTGACCTCCATCGTGCTTTTCCTCAACAAGAAGGATCTCTTTGAAGAGAAGATCAAAAAAGTCCATCTGAGTATCTGCTTCCCAGACTACGATGGTAGGACCAACTGATGCTGCTCTAATGGTCCATGAGTAATACCTGATGCACACTGTGCCATGACAGGACTAAATGTGTTGTAGCAGTGAGACTATCAGGCAAGATGCATGGACAGGGAAATGGTGAGACTACTGTCAGACATGCAGTGAGAGTGGGTCACAACAGTCAGCTGCCAACAAGTCATGCTTCGGCTTTGATCAATATGAGACTGTAACAGGAGTGTGTGTGAAAAGCAAACCATTTGGTAAATGCAAACACAACAGACTGAGATTCACTTGTGACCAAAACTGCTCAGACAAAATTATAAATGAAGACTAAACTAATCAAGTAAGGAATCTTGAGATTAGAATGGCAGTGGGAATCCCAGTGTTGTTCCCTCAATTAAATGATGTGATGTAAGTGATTATATCAAACTTACGTAATGTCAGCTGACCGACAAAGTGATGTAGATTGATGTAAAGATCAGGGTACTTTATTTTATTTTTTTTAACAACAAAACTCATGACACTTCTCATAAATCCTCTCCCATCTTCACACCCTTGATTTGTTTTAGGCCCCAACACTTATGATGATGCCAGCAACTACATCAAGTTGCAGTTCTTGGAACTGAACATGAAGAAGGGTGTGAAAGAAATCTACTCCCACTTGACCTGTGCCACAGACACAAAGAACGTCGAGATTGTGTTCAACGCTGTGACAGACATCATCATCAAAGAAAACCTTAAAGATTGCGGTCTTTTCTAAGCAGCTCCAGAGTGAAAACAGGTGCGCGGTGACCACATCACATCACTCCCGGGGACACTGTTGATAGAGTAATAGGGTCCAGATGAGGAGGCAATTCAAATTAACCCTCATACAGCAAATCATATCTGGCCATCCTGTGTTGCCAAGCAACAACTTCTGACAATAACATGAGCTAACACAAACTCAAACCACACACACAATTTAGACCATTTGAGACTGCAGAGGATGAGGAAGATAATGAGAAGGAAACAGCAATCTCTGTAGTGATATGTGATTAAAATTAGTTGCTCCCAAAGCTGCAGAACAAGTTAACCTTTCATTTTAGAAATATATCGAACCTTGCAACCTGCAGATTATGCAGCCCTGAAGCTGTGAATGTAGCAAAATGTTCAGCTTTAAAGACAGTAGCAAAAGGTTTTATACATGATTTAAGATGATTTCAACATGTTTGAGATTGATTTATTTTTCTCTACTTTGCAGAACTTCCTTTCCTACCCTCAAATATTGGCATTAACTGAGAAGTGTACTGACGGAGCACAGAGGATCCTCAGTTTGTTGTGTTCATGCCATTGCTTCCATGCCAAGTCCCGGTCCTTCACCATCTCCAACAGTACATCCCTGCAACACAGTGCAAGTCCAGCTGGGTTGAAACAACTATCAAGTCACCATATTGTTGTTGTGGACATATAGCTTTCTACAAGATTCTCCAGTTTTTGTCTCACACCAGAAGCTGCTGGTTTTGCAGGTATGAAGATGAAATAGTTGCTCATTCGATCCTCGTTGCTTCCTTTTGACTACTGTGTTGTGAGTTATATTTACTATTAAAACCTGTAAAATGAATAAAAGAATAAATCCGGGTGAAAATATTAATATTTTGAATAGCAACATTGCAACCTTGTTTTTGTTTTTGAGTACAGTAGTCTCTGTGGTCTTGATATTTAAACTGTAAAAAGTTGCTGAGCAAATATCTCAGATATTCCCAGTGCTTGCAGTATATCCAGATTACAAACCAAATTGTACATGTATCTAATCTAAATAGTGTTAATGTATTCAATTCAAATTTCAGAAGGTCAAAACATGGTGGAGAAACTGTACATAAGAGTAGATAATTCAATATATTTTGAAAGATAAATCTATTTGGAAATATATGAGAGAGGGGGAACCACTAGAGGGATGATGCTTTATTATGAAAAGGGAATGAAAATCTACGCGTTTGTCCTTTCTTATGAAATGTAGAGGCATGAAATAAAAGATGCATTAACTTCACTTGTATGTCTGTTTCTTTGCTGCAGAATCACATTGTCAATAACTGAATAATGTATATCGAATTAGAGAAACAGGGCTGTCAACGCTGACGAATAGCTTCAGGCTGTTACTTGTTGGGGACAATGCTGCTGTTATATAAGTTCCCTGTTCTAGTCAGAGGGGAAGTGGCAGCGTATGGAAGTTCATTAACAATAAACCTATTGAGAGAGAAAAACAAATTAACAAGTCAAAATTTACTGTAAGATTCTGCAGGGACAGATTCATGAGATTTAACAGCAAGCAAGGGCAAAGCTGAGAGTGTAATCGGTGTATGGAGCTGACAAGAGGAAGTATATTGCTAGATTTGAGTGAGCAGTAGAGCTTCTTTTGCTCCCATATTTAAAGTTGCATGTTCTCAGTTTTGGTACTTCATATTGCATGCAAACCCCAGGGCAAAGTAGTTCAGAATCCAATCGAAGAATTGAACCGCCAACGACCCGCTCTACCTCCTGAGCCACAGTCGCCCTATGTTGTCAACAAATCACATGCAAAGACCAAAACCAACTATTAATTGATCCAACAATTTTTCCTCTGAGCCATAGACCTCCATTACAGTCCAAAGACTATTCAAAACACATCAATGGGCGAGTTCCTTCATTACGATGAACTTGGCCACTGTAGTTTGTTTTGATTCAATCCCACATACAGCCCAAAATACTCACCAGCACACCAAACACTTATTAATCTGCAGCTGAAAATAGTCGCCAACAAAACACACCTTTTACTCCTGTTTGAGTAACATTTGAAAAGAACTACAGTACCCAGCTGTTTTAGGAAATTTCTTCATTTCTTCTCTTTCCTTTTTCTTTTAAAGATGCACGTCTTCAATAGGAACTAATGTGCTTGGGGCTGAGTGACACAGACAGGCTGGGGAAGTCAGAAAGTTTGGCACATTGGTTTTGGTCTTTTCGTGGGATTTGTTGAAAAAAATAAAAAGCCTTATCTTTTAAACTGAACATGCACAATTTGAGGATTTGGGCTAAAAAATTTAGTTGCGTTTAAGAACCTGTCCCATCATGCTCTTATGCTGACTTTGATTACAGTACCAGGGATTGATTACAGTTTGAATTTATGTCTTCCTTACTACATACACAACATACAAAGTAGGACAATAAGGACAGATTGGTGAGCAGTGATGTGTGCAGCAGCTGGAACACACTGAGCCCTCAGCTCAAGCATACAGATGTGTCTCTGGAGTCTAAAAATACTTTTTCCAATTTGCATGACCGCCTTCCCTGCATGGTTTAGGTAAGACTAGGCCTTTATACATTTTCACAGTGGATAACATCTGATCGCCGTTGCCTGTGGTAAGATTTTGATATTGATTTACTCTGTAAAATAGAAGGAAGGGGAGACAACTTTGTGCCATCATTTAATGATGTTAAAATGAACCAATACAACAGCAGAAATGTTAAGAAAGCTAGACACGAACCTTCAGGAATATTTTCTAACAGGAAGTGCAGGAAGTGACTGATCTAACACAAACTGTGCTCCACTGCAGTTTACAGAGTATAAGCAACAGACTTCCTCAGTGTTATGTGATGGCTATGGCCAAAGAACACAAATACAGCATCTGGCTATGTCAAACTACCCCACTTTTTTTATACAGCTCCACTGATATCCATAGGATTTTAAAAATTACCTTTAAAAAAAGTTTATTCTATATTGACCTCAACTGAGTGAATAATATTAGTCATAGTCAAACACCTATGGAAAAAAAACACAGGGAAATCAAATCTCCCTTCACAAACGGATTTGCAGTGATGTGTTTCATGTATAAAAATATTGTTCAATACAATGTTGTCTAGTTAGTAATTAAAATAACTATGTAGACAGCGGTGTTGCTACTGAGTTCATTACACGCTAACTAATTTCAGACGCAAAAGGTACATTATATACATCAAAACTGCTCACATAAAACAAATCTCCAGACATAAGTTATGGCATTCACACATCCAAAAGTGGAATTACTATATAATTGCAACTCAAAATACAATAGAACAATTGCAAATATTCAATCAAAGCGATGTGATACAGACTTAAGCTAAGAGAAGATGCAACACAAGGGAATAGAATTTACATATCAGCTGTGAAACTGTGAAATGCAGTAATGGATTTGATAAACAGGCTGTCAGTCTGTTTTGGTCCTTGTACATGTGACAGACAAACTATAAATGTGTCAGAGACATCAGAGGGGCTTTACCTGCCAGCCCCTGAGTGACGCAAAGGTCTTAAATATGACAGGACTCCACAGAACTCACAGTTATCATTTCACAAGCCTCCCCGATGTATCACTTCCTCCCAGTATTCTCTGCATCATAAAATCTATTAAGACAAAAGTGATCATAGACTCAAGTCCCCAAATTGTGGAATTTAGGTCCTGCAAGCACGGCCACCAGCTCAGTCCTTAGTAACACCTACTTTCCAATTCGCACTCTGCAGACAAGACATACCAGCCCAGAAGTCCTGATCCTGACACCTACATGGAAAAGGAAAATAATCAGCAAATAATGAATTCATACAACACATCACTATTACACTAAGAGTACGGTCTAGACCTGCTCTATATGAAAAGTGCCCTGAGATAACTTCTATTGTGATTTGGCGCTATATAAATAAAATTGAACTGAAAATATTGAATTGAATTATTAATGCAATGCCCCTAAGAAAATAATTATTGTCTCAATGTCAGGATCTGGACTTTTATTGTCTTAATGTGGACTTTTTGTTAGTTCCTAGTTTATTTTGAAGTTTGGTCTGTCTTAGTTCCTGTGTGTGCCTGCCCTGGTGTTTTCCCCTTGTATTGTCTCTTGATTGTCTGCTGATTATGTTCACCTGTGTTTTGTTGCGCACCTGCCTCTGTTTCCCTCATTTGCTCCCCTCCTATTTATACTGGTGTTTTTTCCTTTGTTCCTTGTGGTGTCATTACCCTATGTCATGTGAGCTTTGTGGTACTGTTTTCTATGTGTGCAGTGTTCTGTGTTTTTGGTGAACTTACCTTTGATTGTTTGGCTTTGCCTACCTGTGTGTACCTTTGGTATAAGTTCATTCATAAATTTGTGAGAACCTGCTTCTAGCTTCCTCCTCTGTCCACGTTTGGGTCCTTTCCTACCATCCCCCATGACACTCAAAGTTCAGTTAAGCTAGCTTAACCTAGGTCATGTTCATTTATAGTCAGCTTTCATGCTCGCAAAAGCAAAAAGCATTTTGACCTTTGTTTTATTTGCACTTTTGACACTGTTTTCTAGATGAAGGAAGCACATTTACTGAAAGTAAATTAGTTTACTGCCAACACTTTGTCTTTAAGCTGAGTTAATATAGCTTCATTCTTTACCATACCATTTACATTGATTCAGGAGACATCCTGATAGGCCATGTAAAAGATACAACTGATGGCTACTGACTTGACATGCTGAAAGCTGGCTGATGATGCCCATCACAACATGGGGGTGTGTGGACGGCAACACTTGGGTTTAAATGATTTAAAGGTTTTTAAGCAAAGAACAGATATATTGTGCAGTTTTCTTAATTCAGAGTGTTGGCAATCTCTCTTGTGTACTGTTTGTTTTTGTGGGTTTGTGGATAGTTTACAGTCTGACAAATAGTCTGACAAAATATTCCTAACTCAAGGTCCACTTACTAGCTTTTTCCAGGGCCTTTCAACCATATCACACAGTCTTCATCAGTGGATGGAGTTGATTATTAATTTGATTTGATTGTTTTTGTCTGACCCTATGTGTTAGAACGGTTTGTCCAGTTTGTTCACATCACATTACTGTTCAGTTTGAACTGCTTCAGTGCTTTGTATTTTTCAGGTTTGGGGTAAATAAAACTTTCTAACCAAATTACTTGCATTTCCAAGTAACTACCTGCTCAGCTGAATCACAAATATGTTGGCAAACAGCTGAAGCTGACCTCATTCAGTCAATAGTTTTTATCCTGTCAGGAATTAAATCACTGGAAATTTTCACATGTTGGTGGCACTGTATGAAAACTCAGGTGATAAGCAAAGTAATTAGGATTGATCCTCTGGGGGAAAAGAGTGTCTTTGCCACATTTAATTGCAATTATTGCTTTAGCACAAAGCTATTTAACTTTCTGGCCCAAAGCGGGCCCAACAGGCCGACACCGTCATCACATGAGGGAAATCACAGATGACACTTGACAGTTGTCTCTGGGGTGATGCAACAATCTAACATTTTGAACTGTTGGCTTTGACAACAACACCATGTTGCCACATCTTCTCAGTGTTCTGCATGATCTGTAGTGCAAGTGAAAGCCAGTGTGCTGACCTGCAGGGCCTGGAGCTTTAGTAGAGCCCGATCTCCCTCAGGTTGATCTTGATGATGACGTCAGTGACAGCATCAAACACAAACTGCACATTCTTGGTGTCTGTGGCACAAGTGAAATGGGTGTAGACCTCCTTGGTGTCCTTTCGTTTATTTAAGTCTTCGAACTGGCACTGGATATAAGCTGCAGTCTCTTCGTATGAGTTCCCAGCTACAATAAAAAAATGTCAGTAATAATAAGAAATACACAGAACAATCCTGTGGCATCTCTGGATAACAGCTCAACTCATCTTATTTTTAACAATGTGGGTTAAACACACAAAGATGCCATTAATCTGTGACCAGTTGTAGCTTATTTCCTGCTGCTACAAATTAACAACATGCCTTACAGAAGATGCCATTTGTTGATGCATGTTTTTGTTCATTCTACTGTGGGATAGATGATGCTATGAGCAAATTTTCTGATCAAAAGTGGAAAAATTTCAGCAAAAACATTTGAAATGCAAACAGGGGCAGTCCTAATTATTGATGATCTTTCAAGGTAATTTTTTCTGCAAGCGGCTGTTAAAAATGATGAACCGCAACACAAACCCTTGCGTTGCAGATCTATATATAGATGTAGCTGTCAAAATCCATCATGGACATTAGAACAACCTGGGTTAATAAAACTGAAAGCAGCTGAAAGAAAAAGAAAAAAAAAAGGGCTACAGTGAATTATTCAGGATTAAACTTAAAATGCTGGTATGTTAGGTTGCTGTGCAGAGAATGTATTCGATTATAAACAGTCTTACTGGTGATGAAGTTGACGTGATAAAACAGCTCAACAGTAAAACACAGAGCCTTTGTTTGATAAAATGCCACAAGTTCAAGCATGCACATAATAAAGAAACATTTTTTAAACCTTATTCAACACTGCAACCTCAAAACAGTTTTTGCTGCAGACACTAAATCCTACAGTATCCTCTAACAGTAGGAGGCCCAATGTGCTTTATTCTCTTAGTTAGGTAAATAAATCCAGAGCATGATCACATATTTCCAGGAAGTCAACGCTCAGACAGAGCAGATGGATAAATAAATATCTCTTCTGATCAAGGAGCGACTCCACATGATCTGACAGTACCACATTAAAACTTCAGTAAATTGCTAATGCACAGGTTTGTCTCACCAGAGTATTCGGGGTAGCAGATAGTGAGCGGACTCCTGCTGATCTTCTCTTCAAACAAGTCCTTCTTGTTGAGGAAGAGGATGATGGAGGTGAGCGTGAACCACTTGTTGTTGCAGATGGAGTCGAAAAGCTTCATGCTCTCATGCATCCGGTTCTGAGGAGAGAGCAGATGTGAACTTACCCACAGGAGGATTTTTTCACAGAACACATTTTGACATGTCACAGGAGGAAAAGCACAGGTGCAAATAATGCTTTGGTTTCAGGGTCTTGGGGTGCGCTCCAAATTCTGACCTACACAGTGCCGGTTGAGCATGGTGTCTACTCCATTTGAATTTGAGACACAAACAGCACATAGCACTTATGCCGACCTGAACCAAAGGCTCTGTGTGGCACATAAATGAAATACCACGTGTACCAATAGCATCATTAACGACACAGACTAATAAAATAAAACTAATAATGCGTTGAAGAAGCTGAATCCAAATGGAAAAGGTACTGTTGTGTCTTGGCAAGCACTTACAAGCAATAAAAGCCAGCTCACTGTCATGGCTTCCTGGGGCATTTGAATAGAACAGAGCCATCCTTAATGTTATTAGTAACAACTGTGCATTTCCTTTTATGACAAGTCAAAATGCCTGCTGTGAAAAAGGCTCAGTCACAATACTTTTCAATAGAAAACATACAATCCAGCTATATGTTAAGATACAAACAGTGAACCAAAATCTGTGTATCCATCACTTACCATCTCCTCATCCTCAGCCAAGACGAGGTCATAGTCACTGAGCGCTACGCAGAAAATGATACTTGTGACTCCCTCAAAACAATGGATCCACTTCTTCCTCTCCGAGCGCTGACCCCCGACATCAAACATCCTGGAGTCACACACACACACACACACACACACAATAGCTTCATAAATAAATGTGCGGTGAATGTGCACAATTTAATTCTAACGTGTTTCATGAGGATGAGTGTCTCGTAAATCCAGGGCAAGCACACACATACACAGACGTTTGTGTCTGCTGCCTCTGTCTCCACCTGAGGCCCTCAGAGGCAAACTGAATCTATGAGCTGTTTAACTGACATAGAAATGAAATGAAAGAAACGCTGTGAGCTTCAACACCAATTCAACGATTACACATTTCTAGATCCTGAGCGTTTTTTATGGGGTTACAAAGGCAGGCCAGGGAGGCTATTACAGTTATTGTTTCACCAATATTTATAAGTACAGGAGCTAGACAAAATAATGTAAAAGGACTAAAGCGATGCAATTACATTTACTGCTACAAAGGTGGGTCATAGTAGGATGAATACCAGTCAGCAGCATCTGTGAGTTATAAAAGAGGTTTGAAAATCAGCACTTCAATATGTCGTTTCTAAAAGCAACATGAGACAACTGACAGAGCACCAAATTACACGTGACCAAAATGCAGGTGCATCAAGCAAAAACAAATACTACAAAATCATTCAATTTGATGAGCGGATTATGACAAACACAGACAAAATGTGCTCACAAGCTGAAGAATAACCAACATGGATATGGATATAGTATACAGTATGAAGAAAGTTGAGTTACTGCACATGCAACTTAATATGACCTGCTTCCATACCCATCTTTGCAATCAGGGTTTAGTTATTTCAACGTCATTTCTCATGAAGTGTTTCCATTTTTTGGTCTATAACTGTAATGATCATCAGCTGCTAGATAATGAAAACATGTTTAATATCAAAAGGAAAGAACCTCAACATTCATAACATAAAATGCACTGACTCCCAGCCTTTTCTTCTTGTGACTCCTTACTATATTATTATTAATTATTAATAATTTTGTTACGTCCTGTTAGTCTTTGTCTGTGTCCTGTTTTATTTTGAAGTATAGTCTTTCCTGTCTTTTCAGTTCCTGCCCTCATGTGTTAGCCTTGATTGTCTGCACCTGTCCCCATTGCGCACCTGCCCCTGATTCCCTCGTCAGCCTCTTCCTTATTTTTACCGGTTCCCTTCGGTTGTGGGTTCATTGTGTGTGTACACGTTACGGCTTGCTTTGGTTTTATGTGTTTCTCGTGCTGCTTTCTCTGGAACTGGGACCTACAAATTACTCAATTCCTGTCTACATGCCTGCTTGCCTGTCTACCTGTACCTGTGTGTAAGGTAAAAATAAATCTTTGAAATCTTTTTCCCTGCTGCCTGACTGCACCGTGTAATAAATTTGCGTATGAAGAGGTAAAACTATCCAGTATTTCACAAAACAAAAACAAACAGACTGGAGAAAGACCAAAAAATAAACATTATTTTGTGTGCAGAATTTAGTTGTTACCTACCTTATTAATAATTTTGCACATTGCAACCTCTTAGGAAGGTTGTGACGCCCAGGTTGGGAATCGCTGTTAAGTCTAGAATGGGGACATCTAAATGCTGACCAATGCAGTAAACCACCTCAGACCCTGACGGCGTGTAAAGAGTAGGCTAATAAGTGTTGTTTTTTTTATGGCACAAACAGCCCACCTGAGGCCAGGGCCCTTCATGAGAAGATAAATTACAGCTATACTAACTTGAAGTAGAGCTCTTTGAAGGTGAAGTGAGTTTCCACGATGCCAGTGGTCTTCACACGTGTACGTAGCACATCCTGCTGAGTCGGGACGTAGTTCGGCTGACAGATCCTGTCCAAGTCATTCAGGTAGCTGAGAGACAGAAAATATTGGTATATGAAGATGATCCTAGAGCGATGGCACACAATACAGCTGAAATTTACTGCAGCAGTATCTGCAGTGCAGGCAGCTCCCAATGTGTGTGATCATGTGTTTCCTATTTTATTTTATTTTTTAACACCTAGTAAAATTAGGTTATACGGGGGCTTTTCAGACTTACTCAAAGGACGCCATAATGCAAAGCAACAAAATATTTTTTTGGACACTTATGTCTGAAGTGGAGGGCTTGCTCGGCAGACGGACTCCACAGAATGATACTAAATATGGGCTCATATTTTGGTGCGTGATAAACACTGGCTCCTTGTGGGTTGAGTAAAACCAGACTAACTCCACTGGTTCCTCTTGTCTCGTAGTATGGACAGAGCCATGAGAGCTCTGCTGTTTTCAAAACAAAGAACATGTCCGCACTAAGCTACTTTCTTTCAGGGCGAGTGTGACAAACGCTACAGAAACCGAGAACCTTGGGCTTTATTCATGTCTGATTGGTAATAAAAGATTGGACTATATTAAGCTCAAACCGCTTTACTTGCATTTTCCACTAATATTCATCAAACAAGTGGAATTCAGTGGATGACTATTATAATAAACTGAAACCATTTTGTCAAATGAGGTGATATCTAAACAGCTGTAAATTGACAGAAACATTTTCCAGTTGTCCGTTTCTCCTTTTTCAGGAATGCAACCAGTTGTACAAGCTCACACAAGACGGCGAAGAACAAGATGCATCTTGCCCCTGTTTTTGTTCCAGTGGAAATGTTAGACATGAAGGAGGAAAGCTACTCTTAGTCAAATTGTCTCCCCTCTTGTGATGAGGAAAACCAGATTACAAGAAATGTCCTGTGCTAAATTAAGAGTAAGACCTTTCAATTTCAAAGTTCCCTATGAATCACTGAAGCAGCTGCACTTCTATCAGGAATTTTCTGAAGTATTAAGAAAATGGAAAGATTATTTTCTCATTAATCAATTAATTGTTTGGTCTATAATTTGTCAGAAAATAATCAAAAAAGCTCAATACAATTTCCAAAGGCCCAATGTAATGTCATCAAATGCCTTTTTTGTAACAGTCGAAAACCTAGACATTCAGTTTATCACATAAGATAAAGAAAAGAGCCAATTCTCACAACAGAGAACCTGGAAATATTTGGCATTTTTGCTTGAAAAATAATGAGAAATTGGATCATAAATAGATTATTAAAATGGTTGTCTATTTTTTCTTGACTAACTGATTTATCAATTAATCGTTTCAGCTCTAGAATCCAGTAAAATTATCTCACGCCACTGATTGTTTAACTTTTTTTTAAATGAAGGCTGAACAGACGAAACTTATATTTTGCAGATTTTTCACTGAGTTAAAGGCCGCCGTAATCCGTGAATTGACTCGTTAAATAAGCTTGTAGTTACTATTTGGTAAGTCTGTGGGGGTCTGTATGTAAAGAAGTGAGTCCTCACTATGCAGCAGAGTCGTTGAGCTGATACTCTCGTGATCGATCGAAGCATGCCTGAGCTCCTGCATCGTTCCACAGCCTCCGGATCACGCTGGTCAGCTCTGCTGACATCACCCCTTCCTCTGCAGAGCTCGCCAGAGTGAACAGCTGGCGGGCATCGTCCTGGCAATGAAGACAATAATTGCTGTCACTGTAAACTTCTTCCTGTGGTGACTCATAGCATGAATGAGGGCGTGGCTTTTTGAAAGTCGTGTTTAATGCTGACTGAATGTAGTTAACTTACCGCCCGTGCAGCGTCCCCGAAATCTATCTTTAACCGGCCCATTGCCCTGATGATGGCAATGATGGACTGGATGGTGTTGCTGTACACCACCACTTTGTACTGCTTGCACTCCTCTTCTGAGTAGCCATCTTCATGAATGATTCTGACACAGAAACAAAATCCAGACAGGCTTTTAGAGTCCAGATAAATATTTTGAGTGAAGAATGGCTTTAACAAACGTGGGACAAAGTACAGATTTGAAACATGTAATACGCTACGCTGTCATTATTGCTGGAATTTGAGCTCCAGTGAGCATGCAGCATGCCTAATGTGGGAACTGGGGGCGTCTATTCAGGTCCTGCCAGGCTACGTCTGGCCTCCGTGGCCATTGTTTGACATGTTATGCAAAAGGGTGCTTCCTTCTCTGCCTGAGTGGAGTGAAATGAGGCTCCTACTTTGCTTTCATAGTATTTCCACAAAGATGAACCCTGTTTATAATCTCTCCCAATACTATTAACTTCTGACAACAAAGCCTGCAGCTGAGAGTGGGACTGTCTTTCGTCAGCGTAATACAAAAATAGCGTAAAAGTTGGTATTGGCATCAAAGGATGTAGGCATTTGATATAATGTCATGTGCAGTGTGACCAGTAGCTGTAACTTACTTCATCTGCTTAACTATTGTGCTTTTCCCAGATTCCCCAGCACCTGAAAAGGAGGGACAATAGTTATTGGACGCAGCCATTCCAGGAATGACAGACATTTGTGGCGCCTTCAGAATTTTGGTTCTGTGTCTTTCTGTGGCCAGTGACAAATAAACCAGTGTCATGTGGAGGAATCGGATACATACCCAGAAATGTGTATACCACAGCCTGAAGCCTAAGAGGTGCAGAAGCACAGAGGATCATGGGAAATGGAGTCAATCTGTGACAAACGTCAAACTGATGGCTGGCAGAGTTGATATCAAAGCTTCACAAAGCCCACATTACAATAAAGGCCATTGTAATAATGATGAGTGGGGAAATTTTTTCACATGAGGAACCTTTACAGTATTTCTACAACAAGCAGCCAAACAGGAAACGATTCTGGCTGAGCCAGTGTTTTTCCACTGGAGAGACAAACCCAGATATCATGCTGTTCTGGGCGTTAGAGAGCAGAGGGGCCACAAAAACACCACATATGTTCAAAGAGTCTGTCTGCAACCTAAAGCCCCACAAAAAACCAAACACCAACTTGTTCTCTGACCCAAACCCAGCTCTGCAGTTTAAACGAGCCTGCTCCTTTTCTAGTTTCAATATTTAACCCTTCTTCACAACATGCAGTATTGTCAACCTGCACAGACGTGAATGTCTCTTTATTCGTTAGAAAGATTCTTCTTTTCATGATCTCTTATTTCCCTTTAATAGAAACAAAGGGATTGGAATGTTTTTAACAATAATGGACCTGATCAAATCAATTTCTCATAACTGATGTTGGCAGCCACTTATTTCCTACCAGCCAGCATGGAGTTTCACACAGATGGTTCACACATCCTGTGTGAAGATGCCTACAACAGCCATTAGGAGTTGCAACATGGATGTGATCCCTCACCGTCTTCCCGAACACTATCGATTGTGTTTATTGGAATCATACAGTAGATGTAGGGCTACAACTAACAACTGTTTTTATTATCAATTATAAAGCATTATTTTCTCAATTAATCGGTTAGTCTATAAAACATCAGAAAATTGTGAAAAATGCCTTTCAGTTTGCTAAAATTCAAGGTAACGTCTTCAAATTGTTCCACCCAACAGTCCAAACCCCCTCCCAAAATGGAAAAACACAGAAAAGCAGAAAATCCCTCTGAGTAAGAAGCTGGAACCAATGAATGTTTGGTGGCATTTTTGGTAGAAATAATGACTTTAACTATTATCATAACAGTTGTCAACTAATTTTCTGCTGATCGCCTAATCAAATAATTGTTTCAGCTCTACATTGTGGCAAGAGTTGGATACCACCCATTAATTTCAATTAATGTTGCTTTGTTTGCCCCTGTGCCACCTGTTTTTTTCATAGCTGGAGTTTAATTAAAGAGGCATGAAACCATGTGTGCACATGAAACATTAGATATCAAACTCAGACAACCAGTGAGAAATTATTTCCATAAACTTCTGGGGTGAGTTTACACTGGCAGCAGAGCCTCCTTTTGCTTAATATAACCGCAATAATTATCAGCAACCGCAGGATGAAGACGTTTTCAGGCACTGGAATTTAAAATATGGTTACCTGTTTCTTTTTTAAAGCAGCCAGGATCAAGCCTCAGTGAAAGAAAGTTTTAAAATAAGGATATACATTGTCTTAATATTGTTGTTCCCCTAAAAGGAGGTGACATGTTGCCATTGTCAGTTAGGAATCCTTTGCAGATTAGTTTTGTCAAGGAGGCTTACAGTAGAGTAATATGCTCAGATGGCCGGCCAACAAGAATTAAATCCATGAATTCTTTGGTTAAGCTCTCACCAGGAAAAGAGATTTACACCCGCTCACACAGACAGGGAGGAGAGGACAAATTGTCTTGATCTCAATTCTCTCATTCTTGGCATATTTTGGCTGATTATCAACAGTGGCTTCCTGCCAATTCACAAACCAACTTTACACAGGCATTCATAGAGTCGTCCACCCCCATGCAGGAGTCAGACTCCAAACCAAGCCTCATTTAACAAGAATCTCAAATGCAGATTTTTTATAAATCACTGTTCGTGGTCAAACAGGAGACCATTATCATTGGAAGGGTGCGCTGGCTCTCCAGCTTTGTGGTTTTGTACAAAGAGCAGCAGCCGACTCCTCTTTGTTTTTCCCCTATAAATCTCTTGTTCCAGCACAAACGGGGAGCGGAGGGCACTGCGTGGAAAAAATTGCTTCCCCCTCAACTCTGTGGTCAGAACTTGAAAACGAATGTTTCCATACAATGAGATTTTAGCCTGCATTGTAATGTTGCACCACCACACGAATCAGCCTGAAGTTAATCCTCACAGATCAGTTCGCTGCTGGTGGGATTCGTCTGTGCCCTCGCCAAACTGATCCAACAACCACATCTGTGTGACTTCATGTGAAATCTATTTCAGGTTTTACCTCTGACATTACACTCTGAGCTCAATCACCTAAAATAGCTTGTCTTCCACACAACAAAACGATACAATCCGGCTGTAATCTATCAACAAAACCGTGGAAACACATAAAAATCACGTCACAGATGTGGGCACTAGTGACTCTGAAATGGAAGGAAGTAGATTTACTGGCATGGTTTTGTTCTGCCATATTGTTTCGATCAAGGTACAAGAAAAATCACTGCAAACATAAAATACAACCCGCTGATGGGAAAGCTGCCTTTCATTGTGAGAATAATGCCACTATCAGGAATGTGATCTATAAGGAAAAAAGCAGGAAACCTGTTATAATAAATGAGAATAATGAATTGATCACCTATCTAGGTGTTTGCGAAGCATGGAAATCGTGTTAGCCTTGACCAATAACTGTCATGTTAATATACTGTAGTTCCTATTATGGTGGTTACTGTTGAGACATAATGGAAATGGAATTTCATTGGAAGAAAATTTTGAATCGCTCTATGGAATTTCAGACTTTTATAAGATTTACAACACGGCACTTCAACATCACCTAATATTGTGTTTCATTTCAAATAAGTCATTTCACAGGGCCTACCTTGTCCCTCCATGACAAATCACAGATATTATCTTTAGCATCGGTTATCATGCTGATAATGCTAACCAGTGGTCATAGTCAGCAAATATATTTGTCGGTTTGACATACCATGACTTATTCTTTTAATAACATGAGCTTTGGGGTAATAAACACCTTCCACTGCGAGGAAAAAGATTTTTCACGATCAACAAAGATGATGCAACTTATTGAGACACAGCCCTCTGTGTATCATATACCAACGGTATATTATGTTGCAATATCTTCAGGAAGTCCTGCTGCACAGATGAATGTAGTGACTAATTTAATAGCTGCATCTGTACTCAGAATCATCACTTTAATGAAATACTTGGGACTCTCATTTATTCTGGTAACATACTTTAGGCCATGTCTACTCAAAAGTCAAAACACCTACGTGAGGACTCCACATACTGACAGGTTCTGGTCAGTCACCTATCTCTTAAAGCTACAGCATTTCAATAGCACGAGGTGTCTGTTGTTCTTCATGATATCGTTCTTTTAACATGAATTGCACAGCATTTGCTTGTTTCTTGTGAAATACTGGATACTTTCACTTCTCCAGGCCTCTAAAGGTCCTTCAAATGAGACAAATCCGAGAAGGAAAAATTGCTGCTCATAAACCATGACCTCACTAAAGATGAAGGGTCAAAAGTAGAAATTGCTTTATTTTAGGGGGTCACAAACTAAAAACACTGCGTGTAGAAGATATCCAAACTTATTTGAAGCTAGAAAATGAGATGTGGAGATAAATTTATTTTCGAAAACGGGCACATGACATTTACACTCGGAGAGAAGTTCCTGCTTGAGGGCACAGAGCATAAAAATGTTGAGTGCTGTTGGACTGGGAGACATTTAATCCCCCTGGCACGTCTGTGCAGTCCACACCCACAGTGTCAGTACCACTGAGTGTGTGTCAGTAATATACACCAGCAGCGAGTGCAATTACATACAGTCAGTGGTCAATACAGGCATGAGAGAGTGCTGAAATCCAGACCCTAAGTCTGGGAGCAGCCAAGACACTGAACCTTGAAGTCACCAATATCATGCACCTTAAGTTTTGTTCCAGTGAGGCTGAACGACCAGAAATGAACTGTAAGAGCCCAATGCTTCATCTAATGGCAAACAAATTCTAAATTAAGCTAAATTAAATGAATACTGATAGAGCCAAAAACCTACAGCTACACAATTGTGGGGATTTGATGTTTTTTTCTGTCCTATATGATGGTGAACGGAATATTTTTCAGTTTTGAATTGAACTTTGTTAAGACACCAAAATTAAAAGGAACAATTAAAGAAATTAAAAATACAATAAAAATATAATTTATAATATAATGTAATAAAAATACATATAGAGAACAGCATTTACTTCTAATTTCTTAGTGCTTAGGTCCTTGAAATTGTTGACCCAGAACAGTTTGACTCTGGTCAACAATTTCCCTGCAGCTGTCAAGTTTTGCTGTAGGCACTGAAGTAAAACAGGCCTGCATGAGTTACAACGTGCCTTGTGATAGTATAGTAGTCTCCTCTGAGCATGTACTCCCTAGCTTTCAGCAATTCAGAACTGATCGAAAAGCACCGAGGCACCAACATCTGGTTTACTTCTACAAGCGGTGCCAGTGGAGACGTGATGAGCCACAGCTGCATTAAACCAACAGAAGGAGGAAGAGTGTTTGGAGTCAAACAAACCAAAGACTGTAGTGAAAAAGTGAAAAGTAAAAGCACCCAAAGACTGATGATAAAACTGATTTCATGCATTAAAGAGAGCCAGTAACATAGTTCATACCGAGCAGAAGCAGTTTTACTTCTCTGGAGGATTTCTCTCTGTCGTCCCGCAGGTTTTTATCAATCATTTTACTCCTCTCCACTGCAGCTTTGTCCTCAGCGCTGATCGTGCAGCCCATTTTTGGTTTTTTTCACCTCTCAAACAACTTCTTTAGTGTCGGATTGAAGTTTCAGCAGATCATGAGTTGAAAGCAAACGCCGTCAAACAGCCCCTGGTTCGGTGTGAGCAGAAGTTTCCCAGCAGAGGAGAAGCGGAGAAAGGGGAAAAGGCGTTGGCACTGGAGGCTTGTCTGTCCAACTATAAACCCACAGTCTGATGCTGAGCTCACACAGCTTCAGTCCAAATGATTAAAAACAGGAAAGGCGCCCTAAATAGATGTTTTAAAATCTTTTCATCCAATTTATCCGTAGTTTAGACGCACAGAAGAACATAGCCTAAACATTTGAAAAGAAGAAAACAAAATACGTTATGTAGAAACTTGTATGAAAAAATCAGGCGCTTAATCCAGCGCTTTTGAATAAAAATAAAAATCACCGAATTTCTCCCATAAGACTATTACTGCTGCGCAGTCGCATCCAGCTGATCCAGCTGCAAACCAAGAAAACGCCACTGAAAAAAAGGAAAATTGATGCGCCCCACAGGGCTGATGGGAAATGTAGTCGCTGATATGTGAATTCTGTCTGTGTAGCCTAAATATTGCTCAGTCAGGCACACATCGATATATTCCTCACACGCCTTCGTGAATTGAGGTATTACGTAGTTAAAAACAAGCTGAAGACACATCTGCACGTTGTTCACATTCATTTACAGTCAGCAGAG
Organism: Maccullochella peelii; assembly: GCA_002120245.1. NCBI lineage: Eukaryota > Metazoa > Chordata > Actinopteri > Centrarchiformes > Percichthyidae > Maccullochella > Maccullochella peelii. Next base: position 178,084 of record LKNJ01000682.1, read on the forward strand.
TTTTGTGTGGTGTGCGAGCGCCCCCTGTGGATTCACAGCTGGACTGCAGGCCTGTTTTTGATAAATCTGTCCAATCTGCACGACAACAGACAAAGCTTCTCAAACACACTTCTCCGGTCAAGAGGTCAAATTTCAATTTCAATTTGTTGCAATAATTTTAAAGCTCTTACAGTCGCCCGATTACCAAGCTAGAACTTATATTGGATCTACTACTGGCAGCCTCGAGGTGGGCGAACTACACCATTGAGTTGATCTTCTTAATGCAGACGTGAACAAAAATCAGTGACATTTTTCGAGCAGACCAGATCATTGGATTTCATGTGATAGCCCACTCTGCATTCACCTCATCAGTATTCATGTCAGACTGGTGAATTCTTCTGCAAGTTAAAAGGTGGGTTGTATTTTCATAACATGCATTGTTTTTATCCTCCTCCAGCATTTCTACACCTTCTACACCGGCCATGTGTGTTTACATACTGTAGTCTTCTTTGTAACAGCTTTCTGGTTGATGACATTTGCAAAGATAAACAGCTATAAATCATATTACCACTTCTTAATAAGGTACCCTTTATAAAGTTGTAACTAATGGCTTTAGTAATAGATGAATAGAATTATTTCTAAGACATTAACAAGAACACATTTTGGGCTGCCAAGTTATCAAACACATTTATGACTACATTATCTCAAAATAGAAAGAATTAACAGCAACAAAGGGGATTATTCACAACACTTCTTGTTAACGCCTTATAACTGATCTATAAAGCAGCTATAGTAAATTATTTATTAACCATTATTAAAGCCATTAGTTACAACTTATAAACCCTTCATAAGGGGTGCCTTATTAGAAAGCGGTACCATCATATCACACACAAAGGGAAAATGTAGATTAGTAAAGAATTTAATATCCATGGTGTAGATTTAGAAATTGAATTCCAAGACCAGGGAAGTTATTTGAAAATAGCATTACTAATAGTGATTGGCTCATTTATTAATAGACTAATCAAGACCCCTTGAAGGTCCCAAGACCTCACTTTTGGAACTTATGTCTTTAAGAATATCAATTATCTTTAACTTTGCTCCTTTTGCCTGATCAGCTCCAGTCTCCTGCTCCTCCTGCCAAACAAACCCCTCAGCACTGAGAGAGTCAGGATTTGATAGTAAGTGAGACATTCATGTGGCTGAGTTCTCTGATCCACTGAGGGAGACTTTTCACTGCAGACAGTCTCTTTACTCACAGATACACGTGTTTTCTTGTTTGTGGTCGCCGCTCTGGGAGCTGCAAGCCTGTTTGTTGCACCTCAAATGATCACAGCTCTGAATGACTGCGCTGTGCACCCAGTGGCCCCTCTATAGGGACATGATGGTGGGCATCTGCCCTTGAACGTTTTCACTGGGCCTGTCACAAAGGTCAGGCTGTTTGAACAGTTTCTCTGCATTGCGGGAGGCGCCCTCCGCTGCTCAACATGAAAGCTGTGAGTCACTCCGTCCGATGGGGAGCAGCACAGGAGAGGGTAAGAAAATTAGGATAATCAGAAAATAGAGGATGAGCCAATTGGGTGCTGGCTGGGTTGATGGTGGAATCTGTATTTGGATTGTGCTCATGAAAAACAACTGCAACTACCTGCCAAAACTGAAATCTTACTTCCAAAAAACCCTTCAGATGTGCATTATAAACTAGAAATATTTAATAAACAAAAGATTAAGGGGATTCATTTGCACAATCCACACATAAATCATTTTCTATTCCTTCTATTACCTCAACTGTATATTAATATTTTAAATTTTTTCATCACTAGATTTAAGATTTATATTTTAAAGGGCTTGGATTCACCTCATCATTGCACTTACTGAAAAGCGTGAATGTCCCCAATATTTTGTGCATTTTGCATATGACTTGGGGTGTTAATTACATTATGTAGAACCTGAAGTTGTGGTAAAAAGTCAGCCAAGGAGTCAGGTCTGTGTCGGTGAGCGTTAGTTCGGTTATCGAGCATTGCAGCGTCGTTCAGCATCCTGCCTTCCTCCAAATGTCACGCCTCTTTCATCCTGTTCTTAGTGCTTCATTTCACCTCTGACGCTGCACCCCCTGCCTGCAGCACACACACATACACACACACAGAGGCAGAGAGAAGAGAAAGAGATGATTGACGGGATTGATCGTGTGATCGATGCGGTTATTGATCTGAATATGTCTGGTAACTACAACCACGACACTCGAGTTAATCTTCCTGCTTTGTCTTTAATCATTTCAACTGATAACCAATACACAGGAACATCTTTACAAGGGAAAAACAAACCCTAATAATGAAGAATCCAAACAGTCTTTTCAGCTCAGGTACAAAAAAAAAAAGATACAGAGAGGAAAATGAACATATTGACTGTGTCGATGATCTACAATGAACCAAAACTGTAGCTAACACCATGAATATCCCTGAAGCTGGGAATATTATCTGCCATTCCCCTTCAGAACAGTTTATTTCTCCGTCCTCGTAATCAACAGATGGTAGCAGACATAGAGCTTAAAGCATTTAATCAGATTGGTCGGGGCACTTTTGCTGCTACTTTAACGGAAGGCCAGCTGATTGAATGGTGGATTGATGTACACTCAACATAAGGGGATTTGTAATGACCCCAGTCTGTGTGAAATATCACTGAACATTGTACCATAAAGAGGAGATGATCAATAATACTAAATGAGGAAGATCTAAGATTATCTAAAGAGATTAAACCCTTGTTCCTGTATGCTGGTGTAATCAAAGATGTATATTGATAATTCGTATGATAATGTATTTTGCAGTTTTAATATGACTAATAAAAATACATTAAAAATGCATACATGTTGTAGAACAGGATTATGGCAGTGATTTTGTCTTGTGCTCACTATTGTACTTGGTTTTATGTCTAACTAAATTTGGGCCTCACATAACTGCACCATCTTCTGGCACAAAAGAAACATTTTAGAACAAGACAACCCCATCTGAAAAAACAGTCAACAGCAAAGTCATACCGGGAGAAAATTAAGAACATTATGTCTCGCCCTGACAAAGCGACCTTTTTTGTTCTGACTGCCAGCAAAATATGACCCTTCCCTGTACACCTTGTGTTGAGTGTCTTGTGATCATGCCAACAGTCTGGTATGAGGCAGTCCAAAAGAGATGTAGGCAGCAAGAAAGAGCAAGTATAAAAAGAGACCCAAAAAAGGTGTTTTGTAAGAGATTTGTGCCTTGTAACTTTCTTTGGAACATTTGTCACTGCTCGTGTGACTTGTGCAAACTGTTTGTTTTCCACCTGAGATCAGAGAAAGTATCACCAGTGTCACCCATTTGTTGCTAAATGAGGCCAAAGGCAAAGCTTGCCGTGTGTAAGCATTGTCTCACCTGTGTGCTGTGTAGCCACAACAAGCCTGGTTGTTTATAGCACAAACACAAGAGCACTCACACCACTCCTGTGTTTACCTGTAAACAGCACAGACATCTCGGGGTAATGGGGGCTGGTCGCTATGTCCAAAATCTATCCACATCGAGCCTTATTTCAACAAACTGACAGTTGTAATGTGCTGTAGCTGATGTTTTTACAAATCTTAAATCTTTAGCACTGTCACTGTCATACAAATTAAACTAGTCACAATGTTTTTCTTTGAGTGGAAAAGGGCGTGGAATCACGAGTCTACCAATGTGAGATGATTTTAGCGAGGAGTTGATAATCACAAGACTAAGAACAGATAAACATGATAATAATGTTCGTGGAAAAGGGTTAAAAATACACTGGTGTCTCAGCCTGTTTATTATAAATACCACCAGCAGCACCAGATGTGAAAGGATCCTTTTCAACACAATGAAAATTTCAAACAGAAAGACAATTTTCTTTTTTAAATGGCTCTGAATATTCACTCCTTTCTACTAGGAAAACAACTTTTTTTTTTTTGCATAATTCCTTGGGGGTGTGAGGAGATGTGCAAGTGGAATAAATACACTTTGATGGAAATAGTTCCTTTACTTTACTCGCTAAACAAACTGACAGCCTTAACTTTTACCTCCTCCTCCTTTTCTTTCTTCCAACAGAAAGTTCTACAAAATAACACTTTGCTGGAGATGAACTACTTTTCCTGGTTAGATCATTAGTTAAATCAATAATAAATTATCTGCTTGGTCATAGAGAACCTGCTGTATCTCTGAGTCCATTTGAACTGATTGTCAAGGGGCTTCTTCAAGTTTTAAAACACAAAAATGTAGTCTAGATTTGCAAACTTCACAGTACAGTATTTTTTGATGTAATCATGATTACGTGTTATGGCTAATTTTATACTGTACATTATATTCTAATGTCTGATGGAGAACCCGACTTTTAATGAGGAATGAATGAATGAATCTTTAAAGGAATGCTTATCAAAACTAAAATTTCGCTGAGCATTTGTTACTTACACTTTTCTGCCTTCATTTAAAATTTCCTTTTAATGGCTCTTATAGTTTTCCACAAACTGTGAAAACTGTGTTCCCCCTGAAGTTTTTCTCTCTCAGAGTTTCAGCACTTCTTCATGTTTATGTGATGTTTGTCACTCCACTGACCTGTGATTAACACAACAAGGGTTTAGTGTCCATCTGCTATCATCACACAGAAAACAGCCTGCCACTGTATGGCTCTCAAAACATGTAATGCAGCAGCGTCATGACTATTTGTCTTTCTCTGAAAACCTATGTAACTTAAATTCTTCAAAGAAGATACCATGTTTTGCAGTTCACTGGATTTTTAGCTTAAAAGCACTGTTGCTTGAACAAGAGATGTATTAATTCAACAAATTTTAGAAAATATGAATAAAACTAGTAAGTATGTTTATTACATGAGAGGCAGCTACAGCTCTGGTACAGTTTTGCAGCAGTTCTCAGATACATGTAGCTCATTGTTCAGCTGTTGCCGCTGTATGAACTCTGAGGTTTCCTCAAGGATCTGCCCTGGGATGTGGAAGTCAGCTGGCGTGTTCTGCTGAACAGCTGATTCCTGAAGGCCCTCAGTCTCTGGCTCTTCTGGGCTGGCTCTGCTGTGAGAGTTGCAGGGCTCCAGATTGCATCCAGTGCCCTGAAGGAACTGCAGAAAGTTCTCCTCAATAGAGGCCTCGCGGCTCGGCAGCTGCTCCCCTTCGCTGGGCCCAGCCCGCTTAAAGAGGCAAGCCAGGTGGCGGCCCAGCTCCTCGCGAATCTGCCGGTTCAGGCAGCCGTAGAAGAAGGGGTTGGAGGTGAAGCAGAAATAGCCAATCCATGTGACCACATCCTCCAGCTGGGCCAGTGAGACGGGAGAGGTAGACACCACAGCCGAATAGAGATGGAAGGAGAAATATGGCAGCCAGCAGCTGAGGAACTGGCCTCCCACTGCCACGAGGACCACAGCGGCCTTCCCACCGCTGAAGGTCCTCTGAGGGGTAGTGCGGGCGCCAGTTCCCCCGAGGCTGGCTGCCATGGTGGAGTGGCTGCTGATGGACTCGGAGCGTTGCCGCGGCGTGTCCATCCAAGTGGGAAGGGGGCCGTGCTGCATGGCTGCTACTCGTGCCACCTTGAACATGTTGCAGTAGACCACCAGAATGATCAGCATGGGGCACAGAAAATAGATGAATGTAAAGAAGACCATGAAAAGCAGCCGTGTGGTCCTGCCTCCCGTCCAGTGAAGGGAGCAGAGTCTCTGACCATGAATGAGGACTGAAGGAGTCCCCAGACCCTGGTTTCCCTGGAGCAGCCATCCCAGGAGAGGCAGCAGTGACATGACAACGGCTTTAATCCAGATTCCCACAAGTACCATCACCACCACCCCCACTGTCATCTTCACCTCATGACGCATGGGGTGGACGATGTAGTAGTAGCGCTCCACATTGATGGCACATATGGTGAGGATGGCAGCACTCACTAGACACACACTAAGGCAGAGGTAGCTCCGACACAGCGCCTCGTCCACCAGGATTTGGTCTGACAGTATCCCCAGAGGCATTAACACCAGCGCTGCCAGCAGGTCCACCAGACAGAGGTGGAACACGAAGGCAAACTTGTGCAGGTGCTGCGTTTTGGTGATGACAATCATCACGGCCAAGTTCCCCACCACTGCCAGCACATCCATCATGAGCATAGCACACAGCGCCAAGGACTGATTCAGATTTACCCCACCTCGGATGCTTGTGAGGGGCGGGGTCACGTTAGAGATATTCGGGTGCAGTGCGGTTGGAAATGTGGGGAAGCCGGAGAGAGAAGAGTTCCAGGAGGAGATCTGGGTGACAGGACGCTCCATGAGAGGATGGGATAAGGAGGAGAGAGTCCGCTGAATTTCACAGGCCCATCACCCATCCTCCCCTGTCATAGGGTGCTGAGAAGCTCAGGGGGAGGTGTCTGTCATGGCAGCTGGCGCTGTACAGGCCCTGACCCCGGTAGACTTTAGCCTGGAGCTCAGCAGACGATCACAGGAGGTTTCACTCAATTCCTTGTAATTTTTAGTGAAGATGTCCTTCTCTCTCCAATATGACCTTCAGTGGGAAAGATCTGAAACAAAAGAGATAGTCCTGTTTAAAAGTAGGCACAAGTGAAGATTTTGTTTTAGTTTTCACAACATGCTCATGATCCCTTTGAGTGTATTTCATGAAATATAACACTGACTAATAATACTAGCTTGAAAGGTGTATAATATTTGTAGGTAAATTATGATATTTTAATGATATTATATGCCCTAGACCTTAATTAAATATATAGGGTAGCAGGTTGTGGTGTGGAAATATGACAGCTTGATAGATTTGTCATCCCAAAAACCACCTAAATTATGTTTTGCTCAGACTAGAAATACATTCTGCAAAAAGAAAACCCCAAAAACCATCAATCCAGTCTACTGTTAATGCAAATACCTACACTATAATCCTCTTGTTTTTAGTCTGTCTACTCATCAAAAGACAACTCAAAGCAGACTTAGCTACATTCAAAACTGGGAATCTGCAATCAATCTGATGTTTGTCAAATTGCAGAAAATGGCTTTAAATGCTGTCCTTTGTAAAACATGGCAATATTTCTGTTGCTGTGATCCTTATCTGACGTGCACACGCTGAGTCGCATTACTCTTGTGCTATAGCTGTAAAGCCGTCACTTGTAGCCAGGGTCATAATTTACTACATATTTGACATCTGCATCCTCAGATGTGTGTTTTCAGGGCAGCCGCGGCCCCGGGGAGATGCTAAAAGTGCAGAGTGGACCATATGTCCCCCTTAACAGAGTCAAGAAGCAAACTAGATGAGTGAATAAACTGCAAAACTCAGCATTACAGAGCTCCGTGCTGTCTGAAGTGATGGAAGGAAAAGATCGATAAACACTTTTCACATTATTACAATCATGACATGAAAAATGTAAAGTCCAAAGCTTCCTATGATTTTCTAATTTAAAGGAAAACACATTTTGAATGACTGAATGACAGTGCAGATAGGGATTCTTACCAACACTCTTCTGAATAAAACATATGTAGCTATTGTAAATTAATAAAATTCATGTTAATGGTGGCAGAGCACCTTCAGCATTGAGTACGAGTGTTTGTATGGCCAGTGGAGTCGTCAAGAGGCTCCACACTGTGTTTACTGTCACAACCTCACCTGGACACAATCCCACACACTGTAAAAGCCGTGGAATGAGCACTAAGCACCAAGTTTTCCATTTCACAAGTGTGACAGGCTTCATCCCTGCAAGGCGCCTATTCTTTTCCTGCCCATGTACGCACATCAAGCACGACAGATCACCTGAGTGACGCAGGCGTAAGTAGGTGGCCTTTGCTGAATAGGTCAAAGGGTTACATTCACCTTCACCCTAAGAAAATAAACCAATAAACACCAACTCAGCTATGATGTAGCAACAACTGTGGAGCAGCCCTCAGGAGATTTGTAGCCTAATCATCATTGATTGTTTTATTGCTCTCTGGTGTCCGGGGTAAACTTTGGTGCTCTGAGGACCACCAAAATTGAAATTCTTGCTCCAAAGGAAACACAACTCCCTGGAGTGAAATCTTCTAGTTCCTCAAAGGGCTTATTATTACACAAAAAACCCATTAAAAAGCATCCAAATTGGAAATATTTGCCTGTTATACAAGTTGACAACTTTATCGAGCCAAAACCACACAACTGTTTAAACAGTAAAAGGGAAAAATAGGGACTTTGTGGCTCACATGGAGCACATCCTCCCATTTAATGTAATCAAATCAATGAGAGCAGTACAATTTATAGTCAAACTCTGCCTCAGAAGCTCCAAACAAATTCACACAACGGTAGAATATGAGGTTGCAGCAGAGTCTCTCCGGCTGCCAACCGGAAACCATATGACCCTCTAATATGCACATGACACGGTGTTTACTGCGAGGAGAAAACTAGTCTGTTGTTCAAGTGTCCCTTTCATTACACAACACTTTCACTCCTCAGCAGCAACATGCAAGTGACAACCAGGAGTTTAAATTAACATACATTTCCAGAAATGTTGTCCTTTCACCTGGATACACAAAGAAAATGTGATGTGTGATATGATGAAAGAAAACACTGGCGCTCGTATCTTTCTCTTAAGTCAGATTTTACCCTTGTCCCACCTTTCCAGCATCCTAACCTCCACCCCAAAAACACACACACACATCGTTAACAGGGCAAGTGTGTGTGGAGTTGTGTGTTGATGAGAAGGCGGTGACATACCTCAGTCTGGAGAGGGCTGCTTCCTCCTGTGCAGGTTCACAGTCTACTGAAGGAGAGCCGACCTGTTTCACTCTCTCTCCCACACACACAGCAGACACACACTGACACACCACACACACACCACGTCACACAGAGAGAGAGAGAGAGAGAGAGAGAGAGAGAGGAAGGGTGGGGGGGAGGAGAGGGTCGCTCCTGTGTCTCCTTCTCACCTGGCCCCTTTCATCTTGTTATCACCTCCCAACCAAGCTGACCGCCCCCTCCCCATCCCTTCAAGCACACACACCCCCTCCACTCAGCTCTCTTCTATCCAGGTCTTCGATCCAGGTGGGAGAGGCAGAACAGGAGCAGAAGGGAGATGGGGGGGAAAAAATGAGAAGAGGGCTCCTGTCTTCTAGCCTGTGATGGACAAAGAGTGGACACACACACACACGCACACTCTTCCACCTCACACACTTTCATACACACATGTACTGGCTCCGGCACGCGCCCAGGGCAACTGCAGAGCTGTGCAGAGCAGACAGGCAGGCGGCGGGTGGGAAGGCAGCACCCAGCCTCCCTGCTCTCCACTGGGTCTTAGTGCCTTGCTGCCTCTGGGCCCCTCATGGAGGGATGGTCTCTGCTTTTCACCCTTCTAACTAATCTCACCACAGGCCACATCAGGTCCCACTAACAGGTGCAGGAGTAGCCAACAATTAGGAGAGAAAATCACCATTATTCTCTGGATCAGAATTTATCTCCTTATGCTCAGCCCGCCAAGATCTCACACAATCCACAAACCAGCAAAAGCCCTCTCACGAGGCTGGATTATTGATTCGCAGAGAGGAAAAGAATCCCAGTGGTTAATGTTAATCAGCTGAGATTAACATTTACAAAAGCCCAGCCCACACACAACATACATATTACAGTTACTGAACTATTTTCCTGCCCTGAGGAATGAGTTTGTTCACCACTGGAGTGTGAGACGTAGGATCCAATGTCTTAAGTCCATTTGGGGACATTTTTTAAATATTAGTATTCATTTTGTTAGTATTTAATCAGGTAGATTCGTTCAGATAAAAAAAACCCAAATGTAATGTCAGATAAAGAATAAAAGCAAAGACAAGAGAGCTGAAACAATTAGTCGATTAATCAATTAGTTGATTGACAATGAATTGATCGGAATCGTTACAGTTGTTTAATCAAGCAAAATTAACTGTTTTGTTGTGTGTGTTTTATATTATTTTGCATAGAATATCTTTGGGTTTTGGACGGTTAATGAGAAACAAAACAAGACTGAATGTTACTTTGCTTTTAAAGAACTTGGTTTTTGGATATAATAATATATAATAACATATTATAATAACATATTATAGTTTATTAATATAAACTATAAAGTGTTAGTTGGAGTCCTTGACAAGAGTCATAAAACCATCAGATAATAAAGCTTTAAAATCTTCAACAGGACTGAAAGAATCAAGCTTGAGAGCTATTTGCAATTCATTTCAATTAAAAGGTGCATAATACCTCGATCCATTCATGTGTACATGTGGGTATCTTGAAATTTGACACATTTTTCAATCTACAATTACACAAACAATTTTGCAAAAAAAGACAAGAAGATGTGTAACTACTTCCAACAAAACAACACAGTAGAAAGCACACCAACCCCATAAAACAAGATAGAAGATTTTCTACAGACCAGAAAGGTGTAGGCCGAAGCTGTACAGCTTGATCCGCCTCCTCTTCTTACAATACACAACCTATTTGGCATCAAAAGTAACATCTAAGATATGAGGTAGTTTGAGAGCTTTTACAGTAGAACTGTAGAACTGTGAATATCATGAGATGATTAGAGAATTTGTGTTTTTTCTTTAAATGTTGTCATTTTAGGGGATATATTATTAGCTTGAGTATCTTATTTTAGGATTAAACACTTTTAAACAGGTTGGCTCACTGTTGCTGCCTCTGGCTCATATCCTCTGTTAGTAATAGTGCCAAATGAGGTGATTTAATAACAATGTTCTTTGGACAAGAAGTAACCTTTTGATGTATGGAGGTGGTTGTTGTATCTGTCAACTCTACTCATTTTTTTTTATGTTATTGTATTTGACTGTGTATAGTCTCTTTGTTATCCAGTGTAAAGTGTATGGGCTTTGTTTTTAGGTTTTATTGTCTCAACTGATGCTCAGAGAATAGCTTATTCCTCCCCGAGGATTTGCATGAATGGACTGTCCCACACATCAATATTTGACACATCTCTTTCATGCAGTGTATTTCCTGAGGAATTCATTCATCAGTGGAAGTGCAGCTCCACAAACCCTGATTAGTTCATGAGTCATTGCTTCCTTTTACTGATAAATCAATTGGTAAATTGAACACATGTTAATTTATTGACTAAGGCTACCTGACATAAACCTGCTTTGTCTTGCACACTGTTGTTTTTGAGTAGATTCTGTAGCAGGGACGGTTTGATGATCAGACTGTGTGCTGCTGCTGCTGAGAGGCCGCTCATATGATCTCTGCGAAAAAGACAGTATCAGATATTCATTTTCCCTTGAAATGTGTTTGGAGTAAACTGTATTAAGGTGACTGAGACACAAAATGACAAATAATACCCTGAGAGCCCCTTTTTATGTATAATAATCCACGATGTGAAGAAACCAATACTACTGAGGTGTTTTGAAGATGGAAATGGAGTATAGAAGAGTCTTTGTTTGTGTTTGTTAATACTCTTCATGTTGTATGTATTCTGTGTGTGTGTGTGTGTGTGTGTCCTGTGACTGCGCTCGTGTCTGAGGTGCTGAATAATGATAGAAATAGCAGATACTTGCTCATGCCAGCAGCACCAATCACAGGGGAGGGAAATACAATGGTTTCCATGGCAACCCCAACTTCAGCCTCCCGGCTTGCCTGGGCAACCCCCCACCTGCACCACCCTTCCTGTCCACCCACAGCAGATAAGAAAAGTGCACCAACCTCAGGGCACAAATACACACACTCTCGTACACACTGCATGCATTTCCAGCCATTAGGAGTAGTGTTCAATGTGTTTTGCAGTTGTTGGTTCGGTGATTATTCTCAGTTTCCTTTTTCCCTATTTAACTGAACACAGGTGGGCTGATTCATGGTCAATTACAGCTGCTGATCTAATATTGTTTTCCATTGTGATCTCAGATCTCATCAGTAGAGGGAGCTCTCACATTTAACAAATAACTGCGACAATCCCAGAGAGTATCCTTCTTAATCCGGCACATCAACACTTAAAAAGCCCACTGATGCATGCTCACAGAGCAGGACCTTTAATGACAGTTTGTCAGTTATATGGTCAGTTATATAGTCATCATCATGGCCATTAAGTTTATGTTTCACGCTGAAGTTTTTGCCATCATTCAAGTGCACACACTGCAGGCAAAAGGTGTGGAAATCTAGAAATTAGTTAATCAATAGTCAAGGCAAATTTCATCATTTCTTAAGACGAACGTGTCTAAGGCTAAAGGTAGAAAAGCAATACAGCACTGAGGCACTGAGCATGTTTTTGGATCTATTTGTCTGTATCTATCAGTGCATTTCAGTTCAGCAGTTTGACGTAGGATGCAGTCAAGCAGTGTGCACACACTCAAGCAGACACACAAACTCACTGTTCTAGCAAGAAGAGATCATGATTGGGCTGACGTCAAACCCCCAGGGATGACTTGATCCACAAAAATCCTTTCGCATTATTTCATACAGAGTTGAATTGTTTCACTCAGGGCTTCATTGGCCATACCAGCAAGTGAGTGTGCATATTATTTTAAAAACAAATGAATGTCAAAAATGAATAATGACAGATATTTTTATATGTTATCATTTTTTTTAATATACAGGTATTTAGACATTTACATCATCCTCTGTGATGCCTAGTCAATGCATTTATAACACATGTGGGTAGCCAATCAGCTTTGCTCCAGTTTTTCCTCCCACGGTACCCCAGAGAACAACATCTACCTGGAAGGTCACATCAGACTGATTACTAACACCCCGCCATGCACCTCACCAGATGGGAGAGGGCGCGCATACCAGTATGAGCTGATAAAACCCTCTGAGCGACATTGTGCATCCTCACATATTTCAGCTATACTGCTAATCACAAATTATGCAAAATGTTATTCAGATAAGTGTAGCTGCAAGGACTCTGGAAAAGAGCAGTGATCCAAAATAGATTTTCTTAGGGTGTGTTGATTTGAGAGTTAGTTAAGAGATAATGTTGATCTACATGATCCACTAACTCTTTCAGAGTTATTGGAGCATGTAGATCCCCCTGCCTGGTTTTAAACAGTCATTCTGCAGCACTGACGAAACACCTGACCATTTCAGACACATTAAATACCCAATAACAATTTTATTTGAAGAAATGTGTATTTTACAGCAACAATTTGAATTTAATGGATACACTACATGACCAAAATCTGGCTTAAACAATAAAGATCCTAAGTACAATTTGGGATAGCTTGCTGGGAGTCCTGGGACGACCTGCCCTCTGTAGGCAGCCAGAGAATACACTAACCAGTGACGGTAACTGGTTTGTGCTGTTTGATTTCCCAGAGTCATGAACTGAAGTCTCTGTTGGCTCCAGATTGGCACTGTCATCCTCTGCACCCACTGAGGCACTGAGGAGTGCCGACGCTCCGGGCCGCTGTCTGCCTGGGGATGCATTATAACACTGAACCTTTTAGGTTCCATGATACTGGTCTGTATTTAGTTATGTTTTGGTTTAAGTTTTGGTCTTATTTTGAAAAGTCTAGTTCCATGTTTCCTGTGTGTTCTTGTCCTCTGGCCTCAGCCCTTGATTTTGTTCACCTGTGTCTTGTTACTCACCTGGTTCTGTTTTCCCTCGTTAGGCTCCCTCTATTTATGTCTGTCACTCCCCCTAGTACTTGTTGGGTCATTGTTTGATACACTGCTGTTAATTCATGGCTGTTCTTGTGCCTAGAAAGTTTAGTGTTTTGGTTTAGTTCTTCAAGTTCTATGTTTTCTGTTCTTTGCTCATGGATCACCGGTTACTGGACTTTTCCCATGCTCCCCGCAAGAAACCTTTTTGTTCGCTGTTCCGCAGACCATTCCAGGTTTTGTGTTTTGGACTCTCCTGTTTCATGTTCTTGTCTACCTGCTTCCACCTAAAGTAAGATCAATAAACCTGTTACTATTTCCCTACCTTCTCATGTCTGCATTTGGGTCCCACTCCTACTACCCTTCAACCCCGCATCCTGATAGATAACACCTAGCATCCAAATATCCTAACAGAACCTCAATAAATGAGCAAAGACTGTAATGACAATTAAAAAACTGAGGTTAATATGGCCTCTTGCAGGAGAGCAGCAGAGTTTTGAGTTCTTGCTGCTGATTGTACAGTAAAGTTTGTTTTTATCACTACTGTAATATTTAAACCATAATGTATTTTTTCTTTTTCAACATTTTGTTGTTGTGATTAAAGTAAAATGTTACTTTTTATCTCTTAATAACTGACTGGAAAAATACAACGCACCGCCTCAAGCCCACAGATGCTCGATGACTCTTTTCAGTGTCACACTTTTTATTGTGAGAACATCATGACTCCCCTTCAAGTTACTGTTCTTTATTCACTTACTGACTGTGAGTAATTTCACGTCTTTCAACTGATTCATTTGTTTTCTGATTATTGTAAAAATGTGTATTTAAAATCCACACTGACTAAAAAATACTTAAAAATATCGATTTGTGTTTTGACATCAGCTTACAACTAAAAGTAAAACTCCTCCATTCCTTTTTAAGCATTTTGGGAGTCTCCCCACTCGCTTTCTGGAGGTGACGGCATCCGTGAATAAGAACATTCAGTTGCATTTGTAGCATCTGGTGGTGCAATTAAGTGAGATGTCCTTGGTTGCGTCATAAATGGCCCACAGGGGCTTTGCTGCTTCACATTGCGGCAAGACACGACCTTCTTCAGTTAGAAGGACACACAGCTCAGAACCACACAAATGGACCTGGTGGACCAAAAACACAGGAGGGGGACACAATGACGTGAAGACCTGTATAATATAATTCAATCTAATACATCAGACCTGGCACAAACATTCCCTTTGTTTTTGTTAAAACTGGATCAGAGAGGTGGAATTCTTCTATTGATTTTTAACGCTGAAGTGTTGTTGGATTGCATTACATAAAGTGTTTTTGTTATTTTGTTCATCCCCTGTATGTACATGGGATGAACAAAATAACAATGATTTTTCTGCCTGTAAGGACTAAGCCATTTTGTCCAACATATAACCCCCCATAATACCAGAACTTACACTTCAGTTTTTGCAAAGATTAAGCAAACGAGGTATAACATGTTAATTTGTGAGGTTTAGAAGTGTTAGAAGTGTTACTTTTCGGCTTAGCAAGACTAGTTGTTCCCCCCGTTTCCAGTCTTTATGCTAAGCTAAGCTAATTGTCTCACTCTATCAACTATCAGTCTTCTCATCAAACTCTCAGCAAGAAAGTGAACAAGCGTACAGTGTTTCCCAGGATAATTTATTTCTTTAAAGTCAAAACAGTGTTGAGCGCAACACTGAGAGCGCATATAATTCAGAATACAAAGAGCAAACTCAAAGGATGTCCCACAGCTGAATAATTGCTGTATCATCAAGCAGAACCAAGGCCAGCAAACTCCCTCCCCCTCCCCTCTGTACCCATCATATGTGACAAGTATCTTCTCCACTGATAAGGGCGTCATATTTGCATTTATATTCTGGACCCTCTTTCCCTTCCTTGCTCACATCAGGAAGCTTGATCTCGGCAGTATCAGATGTAACAATATCCACCATAAATAGGAGGACTCGGAGCCTTTTGACAGAAGTGCATTTCCTCTCAGTGACCATCTGTCCTAAATGACAGCACAGTTATCTTCACTTAGCCCACCTTTCAGTTTTTGGTTTATCCATTTTGATATCATGGGAGTGGGTTTAGTCTGTAACTTTTTGTTTTTCATAAGAGGATTATTCTTTCTTTCTTTAGAGAAAATGTGTAGTTACATAACAGATGAACTCATTCTTGTCCCTTGAGAGATTATTTTATCATTTGTATATACTGTAAATAGGAACATGGAAATTGAACATTATTTAAAAGTGTTTTTTTTATTATGTGAATACAGAATATGTACAGAGTTGATGTTTGCTTGTGGACCTAATCTCTCCCTGCAGGCAAACATCAAGGCTCAGCCTACAGAGATCAAGTCTACAGCTTATTGGCGCAGCAGCAGCAGTGTTACAGCAGTGTTTGGAAAAGATCAGTCCAGCAGCATCGCAGCAGAGTAAAAGAGCAGGTAAAGCATTGACAGCTTAAATAGACCCCTCTATTGTAAAGAGTACATTGGATATATGTTGCAGTGAACTGAGTATGTTATGCTATGAGTGTGTAGCATCTCCAGTTAGCCTGAACTACAGGGTTTGCTCTCTTCTATGGGCCAGTGCATTTAATTTCATGTCTAAATATATATTTTACTACTACTTAGATGGAATACATGGGATTATTATAATAGCTACAGTGAGTCTACAGCCATGGTAGCGGCTCTGCAAGGCTGTACTTAGGCACAGCTGTACTTTGAGCTAAATGCTAATGCCCGACATTAACGTTTAGCTCAAATGTTTGCCAGGTATAATGTTTACCATGTTTGCAATTTTAGTTTAGCACGCTAGCGTTTGCTAATTAGCAAAAAAGGTTTATTTACATAGCACTTATCAAAATCAGCAATTACAAAGTGCTTTACAAAGGGAAGTCATACAGCAATAAAATAATTAAAGTGAAAGCTGTGAAAAAATGAGTTCTCATTTGTTTTGCAAGTATTTAGTCATAAACCAAAATATTTGACACATTTTAAATTTGATGATTTTAATGATGGTGCTAGATGCTTTCTTGTATACATCTGAGAGACTGCCTTGGCAACAACTGGAGTTACACTGTTTCACTCAGTGAGCACGGCGACTAATGAGGTTAAATTACATGTTAAAATTGAATTTTATATGGGCATATCTTTTCATGCACGACTGTTAAATGACGTTAGTCAGTGATTAGTGAAGACAATTAGTTATTGTGTGTTAATATCACAGTGGCTCACACTGCACAACCTATTCTCTCTGGTTTGACTAGCTGATGAAAAAGCATTACTCACTCTAACTGTCCAAATGAACATTACCGTAGGTGACAGAAATTGTCATGACATACATATTTATGAGAACATCACAAATGCCAGAGGTCTGCAAAAGTGAAACATTCATGCAACAACTTGCCATGCTTTTTAGTACAGTTTGTGAGCTTTTCACTCAGTCCAATTAAATCAAATGCAGTTCTATCAGTGAGGGACACAAAGTGCTGCTGGTGGTCTTTCCTTTATAACCCAGCTCCTATGAGACAACTGAAATGAAAAACATCAGCACCAGGCGAGGACTGCAGTAAGACACCAGTGCAGTATATAGAGAAGCTGTTGTAGAGCTGTAACTCTCAGCCCTCATCTTAGTCTTTTCTCTCCACTGCAATCTTGCTCATGTCTTCTGTCCTCATTAGAGCCAGAGCTGAGTCCTGCTGGGGGCTGGGGTGGGGGTAGGAGGAGGAGGGTTTGTGTTTATGTTGTGAAATCCAGACAGATGCTGCACCGTTAATAATGCAAGACAGCTGTCAGCATTCAGAAGGGTGAGAAACTGGAAATCAGCCAAGCAGCCTTCAAGCTAGTCAGGCACTCACAGTGGTTCCAACCTAAAACACATTTTGACTACTGCCACAGCAGCACATGTTTATAAAAAACATGTTTTGTTTCTGAGTTAATATACAGTTTACAGTACTGTATATTGACTCAGAAACACAGTCAGGGACAAACTGTTTTTTACCTGCCAACTGCAAAATACAAAAATCCCAGAAAAAAACTATAGTTTGAGTTTTGGAAATACGCTTATTTGCTTTCTTGCCAAGAGTTAGGTGAGAAGATTAACCTAAAACCACTCTGTTAAACAGAAGACTACAGGCGGTTAGCTTAGCACAGCACAAAGACTGCACTGTGATTTGTCGGCTAATTAAATTAGATTAAACAAATGAGATATAACTGGTAGGTGGATTTTGTTACTGTTAGTTGTTTCCCCGTTCCCTGTTTTTGTGCTAAGCTAAGCCTGCTGGCTTTAGCCTTATATTTTACAGACATGAGAGTGGTGTCAATCTTCTCATCCAACTCTCCGCCAGAAAGTGAATAAGCGTATTTCCCAAAAAGTCAAACTATTCCTTTAACTCAGTGCAGCAATCATCAGGAGGCACACATCCACAAAATCTTTGCAGGTGCTATAGGCAACAACAATCCACACAAAAAGATGAAAAAGTGCCTGCACACTGCTTTCTTGTTCCCAACTCCTCTTTTATTCTAAATGTTCATGATAATGTTTTGACCACAAATGCTCTTCCTCAGGAACTGTGCCTGTTCACGTTATGTTAATTCAAAAAATCAACCAACCATCAGATATCTATAAAAGACAAGAAAAGCATTGATTTTGTCTCTGCAGTAGTCTCCATGCTATAATTGGCTGCAGTTCAAACATACCCGGAACAAGTGAAAAGTATCACCTGTGTAAATACATCTGCTTCCTTCTGACTTTATTGACCTTTATTGCACACGATCAATGACATTATCTCTTCTCTGTCAAATGTAGTGACTGAGCTTTGATTCACAATATGACAATATGTTGTTATATGTGATCACTCATTAATGCTAAAATGTTTTTGATTGTGATTCAAGTCTGGGCACAGATTACAAAATAAATACACTGTAATACATTATTCAGGGACTGGAAAATAAATATTGTGCTTGTGTAGATTTGCGTGTTCATTAGGGGGAAGGCAGATTAGACAAAAGGACCAGTGTTTTAAACTACAGGATTTCTATTTCTGACAACATAAGCAAACTTATGTTTGGGGAAAGGGGTCTTTCTTTCTGTGTTTACAGCTAAATCAGATATAAAAATAATAAGTAGAAATCTATTTAAGAGGTTATAAAGAGGACAGTTAAGTGCTCAAGGAAACTTCTTCTTCTAAGAATCATGATTTTTTTTTTTTATGTTTGTGTAAGAGGAAGAGTTGTGTTTGTACTTGTCAGCGAGCACACAGCTATGTGACAATGACAGCAGAAACAGGATGGAATTGTAATAATGACCGTGCATTAAACCCCTGTTTCCCAGAAAACGTCCAAACACTACAGAGAGTAGAGGGCTGTGATTAATAGAGGCAACAGCAAGAGAGCCTTTTAAATCCCTTAAAGCTCGCCACAAGGCTGTTCTCAAAGCAGAAGATTATTACAGACTGACACAGGCACGAAACAGATCTGTTTAATTTACAGTAGCGCTCTCCCTCTTGTGATCCCCAGAGCAGCGGGCTTTTTCTCTTGATTGTGGTTGTTTTGGTTGCAGTGTGTAGGACGCCCCTGCACCCTGGATAGCCATTATTATGACACGGATGTCAGGCACCAAATCTGATGGTACTAACATTGCAGTAGCATTGTAGCTTTCCTAGTGAGTCACCCGATGCCTCTGAAGGCCAAAGAAATCTCAATTTAATCACTGGGAAAAGTTAAAAAAAAGAGTGGAACAAAAGCCACATGCAGTGGTGAAAGAAGTATTCTGATCTTTTCTTAAGTAAAATTAGCAATAACACAAATATTCTGTTTCAAGCAAAAGTCCTGCATTCCAAATATGAGTTAAAGCTGCTCTTATCATTATTTTATATCAATAATGGATCAAATGACTACATGTAATGTCAAAGGTGCTGCACATATGAATTATCAACCCTTCTGCAGTTTCCCTCAGCTCTAAGAACTAAACTCACTGTTTTGGTTCACTCCCCCTGGTCTCTTCAGTGTTGTTTACAGGCACAGCAGGCACACTACCTGCCCAGCACCAAACAGCTGATAGACAAAGTTAGCGACTAGCTGGTGAACATAGTGGTGCATTTAGCAGCTAAAGAGCCAGAAATTTCCCTCAGGAGTTGGTGGAGACCAAAATAGAGCTTAAAGGAGAGTGAATATTGGACTTACAGTCATCAGGTGGAGAGACACACAACTCCAAATGAATGATAATGTTGCTCCGTAACTGCTGGATGTGTAAATAGGCAATTGTTTGCTAACATGTTCATGAAATCAACTTAATAGATAATGTCAGTGTTGTGTTTACAGCTTGTTGCTGCTGCCCCCAAGTGGCCAGAAAAAATCAATGCAGCAAGTAAAAATAAAGTATTATTAGAATAAGACTAATCTGTAGAGCGCTTTGGGAACCATTAAGGTTGAAAAGTGCTATATAAGTGAAGTCCATTTACCATTTTTACCACCTCTTTGTTCGTTTTTCTTTAACAATGCATCATATTTTAAAAGTTAATCATATATTTTGTATATGTAAACTCTTAATCTGCAAAGTAACGACTAACTCCAGCATCTACTGATAGTGGAGTAAAAAGTTGATGGGTGAATAAGTACAGTACTCAGGGCACTGTGATGAAAATACATTAGTCCGCATCATAGTCCCTTAGAATAACAAGACGACAACAAGAAAGCGGCACACAACCCACACTTTCACTGTTTGGCAGGATGCAGGAATTGTATGTATAGCTTAATAAAATACTACGGTATAAATCACATGGAATCACACAGAAAAAAACATGCATTATGTTAGTCATATATCTGGTTGCCAGCCTGGGTTAATTTAAAACACAACATAATTTTTAACCTTCTCAGAATTAAAGCCAAGAATGATTTGTGAAGATCAGTATTCCCTAATCTCTCTTCCATAGCCGGAAACAGAAAGAAAGGCAAGTTCAGGAATGTGTGTCTAGTTTCTTAATCTGCCAAGTCATGTACAGCATTTGTAAAAGTCAGCTGAGAATCAACTGGAGAAACAGCACAGTCATTCAATGGGGTTTTTAGATAAGACTAAAGGATAAAAGTAGGTGTATTTGAGTTTGTTTGCTTGTCTTTGTTCTTATACTGTAGGTCTCTTTTGAAATAGAGATCTTAACACTGTTTAGGCCTTTTTATCAGGTGACATTTTGACATGTCACAGTAGGAAAAGATATGAAAAATCAAAGGAATGATGGCTGAATTCCATTTAGCTACTTCAGTTTCAGGGTCTGGCATTGTGCTGGTTCTCTGTCACACTGGCATGTCTTACTGGACACTTGAATGCAGTGCCGCCATCATTAATGTTATTTGTAACATTTGTGTTTTTCCTGCTGCGACAAGAAGTCAAAATGTCTGCTGTGAAAAAGGCCTATAAGAGTATATTTTCTAGTAAATTTGGCATCTCTTTGGCATCTTTAACTTCTCTGGAATTTAATAATATATATATATATATATATTTTATATAGTCTATAAAACAGTTTCTGCTTCTTTAAACTGAACTGTGCACCACTGGAGGAGTGCTGCACTGCCACAGTGAGCTCTTTCA
The DNA here is from genome assembly GCA_002120245.1 of Maccullochella peelii. NCBI lineage: Eukaryota > Metazoa > Chordata > Actinopteri > Centrarchiformes > Percichthyidae > Maccullochella > Maccullochella peelii. Next base: position 199,204 of record LKNJ01000682.1, read on the forward strand.
CCTCAGATGCTCATTCACAGGCTGTATCTCTGTAGCTGCTGAGTGTCCAGTCTTAGCTGGAAGATGGGCACATGGGAGAGCACCTGAGGGTGAACCCGCACCTGAATAATAGATATATCCTCCAGCATCAAAGTTACTGACTCATTTGCTCCTTCATCATACACTGCCATCAGCATCAGCAGCCATTATATAACAACTGCAAAGGCCAGTTCCAGCTTAACACGGGGCTGGGTCTGTCTGCCTGCCTGCCTGCCTGCCTGCCTGCCTGTCTGCCTGCCTGCCTGCCTGTCTGCCTGNCCCGCACCTGAATAATAGATATATCCTCCAGCATCAAAGTTACTGACTCATTTGCTCCTTCATCATACACTGCCATCAGCATCAGCAGCCATTATATAACAACAGCTTAACACGGGGCTGGGTCTGTCTGCCTGCCTGCCTGCCTGTCTGCCTGCCTGCCTGCCTGTCTGCCTGTCTGTCTGTCTGGAGCTGTTGCTGAACTGGCTTTTTGGGCTGATTTCCCACTAGTGCATCGTGGAATTGAACAAACCACACGCTGGCAGGATAGAGCTAAGAATGAATGTGGATTGGATAGGGGAAAGTCTAAAACCTGTTTATAAAATCCTCTTACTCATATTGGAGTCACTGCAGTGCATTCATGCGTGAGGCATTTGTCTTATGCAATCAGGGCAGTCAGGTTTTGTTTTGGCTGGCACTGTGAAGGCCAGAGTTCAGGGGGAATGAGGAGAAGCGAAGGGGGGGTGACCTCATCCTAGTATCTGATAATAGTCAACCAGCTAGTGATGGGAATCGAGAAGGTGTGCCTGAGTGCTTTGAGAATGATGACTAAATTTAGAAACAGCAGAGAGCATCGACGTGTAATCAAAGAGGTGTACACTCAATTACATTAGCAAACACACAAGTGAGTTGTCTGGCATACACACACATACTGTACGTGTCAATTTTTATACAGCCCAATATCACAAATCACAAGCAAAAATAGAGAATTGCAGTGGTGGAATGTAACTGTACATTTTACAATGTATTGTACTACTTTATACTTCAAGTCCACTACATTTCAGAGGGAAATATTGTACTTTTTACTGCACAACATTTATCTGACAGCTGGAGTTAATAATTACTTTGAATATTACAATTTTACATACAAAACCAGGTCATAAAAAATTATGTATTGTTAGTAGGTTACTGTTAGGTGAGGTAACTATTCAACAGTATATATAGTTAAAATTCTGTCTACCTCAACCTGATAAAATTTTAGAAGAACATTAACATGCACCTTAATGTATAAGTAATAATACTAATCTAATGATTTAATACTGAAAAGGTGCCTTTCGGTCGCCTATGAGTACTTTAAGTACAGTTTGCCTCTAATACTTCTGTTCTTTTACTTAAAAATATGAATGCAATACTTGTAAAGGGGTATTTTTATAGTGTGGTATTGCTACTTTTACTTCTTCCACCACTGGAGAATTGATTCCCCTCAGCTGACTGTGTCTTCACCTCCACTGACAAGGAGCCCCCTCAGTGTGTGCTCCATTATTCACAGCCCAGAGCTGAATAAATAAAGGCAAGCAGTAAACACCCCTCATCTAACGCAACAGGACACTTTACTTAGAAAAGCCAAAGGACATTTCGTCCAACTCTTTCTTGCTCTGCCACCCTCTCCTCCCATCAACGGTTTCCCCTTTCAACCCCGCGTCTCCTCTCCTCTCTCCTTCCCTGCTCCATCAAGGCCTAGCAAACCTCCCGCCCTCCGTCCTGCTCGTGATCCAGCCACTTGCTTTATGGTTTAGAGGACATTTTATCATCTGATTTCATGTGAAGGTGCAGCATATTTATGTTTTCAGGCTCCTTAATCTCTTCTGGGTTAGGACTCCAGAGGTATAGCCACTCAGCCTCTCAATTACACTCCCTTCCTGTATCATATAGCACTCACCCCATTATAATGTGTCTCTCAACATGGCACCAGCATCTATATAAATCAGATATTCAGGACTGCACCCTGCTACTCCCATGCATGCTTTCCTCTCAGCCTCATTACAGCGCTCCACTCCAAAACGCAGATGCAATTTTCTGTCTCCCCTGGAGCACAATCATTGCCGTTTGACTGGAGAGCTGTAGAGAAGAACTCTTCATCCAGACTTGATGTGCCACTAGTGGTCACAGACACAGGCACTGAGAACTGAAAAGTGAGGGTTAAAGAAAAAAGCCAAGCGTTCAGCAAACAAGCCCTGCAGGTCAGCGTTTTAACCTGTGTCCACTCTGGCTTGATGGGCTCTTAGCAAAGATAACGAGAGGGACTCCAGGATGTGCACAGTCTCTGTCATTGGCGAGGGACGGTAAGTCCTCTCTGGCAAGTAATGGTCTCTGTGTTGACTGCTGCTGCTTCGCCTGTTGCCTCTCTGACACTCTCCCAAAATGGCTCCAGGGCAGGGAGCTATAAGAGACGCTGAGTGAAAGACTGAACATGAGGAGAAAACACAGAAGCACATGGGGCTGAGTGCTGAATACAGCATGTACTGTAGGCTACAACTGCTGCTGTCATTTCTAACCAGCAGCACATACATCCTCATCACCAGCCATGTTTGATTTCTTCTTCTTCAAACATTTTCAAGGCAGTGAGTCACTGGCTATTTAGGGTCTTTTCCTGTCTTCTCCAGGGGACCTCATCTCATTGGCCGGGTGCAGGGGCACGGCTCTTATTGCAAAGACAGAGGATTATATTGTTTTCCAACATAGTTAATTAGTAGAGGATCATCAGTTTCCTTTGGGAACTGCCAGCATGCATCAACTCCTTTATCTTTGCCCTGAGGAACGGATTAACAGGTATTAGACATACAGACTGGGAAATGCCTTGTCTTCTAATATCTCTCTCTCTCATCCTCTCCCTATTCAGAATATCAACAAAACATAATTATATCCTTTGTTTTGTCTTTATGGTACACTTGATTGCAGATTTAATATTTCCCAAAGACAGCTTTAAATAGATCTGTAATGGGTCCTTGGCTTGACAGTTTCACCTGACGGAGGTAATTATGCCCAGTTATTTCAGCGAAGCTTGTAACTGCATTAGTGACAGCTTTAATTAGTGAGTGAAAACAATGTGTGCCCTGCCTCCTGATTACATCCATTGTTAATGCTCAGAGCGCCTCAGTGTAGGCTGACACCTGCAGCCCTTTCTCCATGATTTAGAGTAGTGGTGTCCGCCGTCGAAAGTGCACATGGCTAAAACACAGCCTGTTGCTAAGCAATGGGAGAATAAGACGTGCCAAGATTACAAACAGCTTTGCTTTTATTGAAGCATGTGCCATACATGTGGGCTTTTTCTCTGAGATATGATTGTTTAGTGACCTTGTTTCATCCCTGCACTTCTGATCAAACACAAAACTGAAAGTGTTGCCATGGAAACCAAGAGCAGTCCTGACGTAGGCTAAACAACGATTACGGTTACATTTTTTTGCTCCTGCATCCGCATGTCTCAGATTTTTTTTTAGAGCCAAAGGGAAGTGATACAGCAAGAGGGGCAAGTTGTTCCCTGGTGAGCTCACTTAGCTACAGTCACCTGCATCAGACACACTACAGACTGATATATTTAGAACTAAGACATTAGTAACATTGTCTTTGGTGCAAGCAGTCCTACTGTTTACCTGTGTGATCAAGAACAGATGTAAAACAATTACACTTCAGCCCATTGACACCTTTAAGTGAGAAAATTAACCATTAATTCATCTGGAAGCAGTTTTTAATTTGTAGTAAACAGTTGTAAACCGTTCAGTATTTTACATTTCAATTACTTTTAAGCGGCTATAATAATAATAATAATTTCACAATAACAATATATCAAATGACAATGTGACACTGTGAAAGGTCACTCGTAGCGATGAACCTACAGAGAATTATTACCTGAATCTGCAGCTCTCCTCAGCTTCACAGTAAAGACCCACTGAACGCAGTGCAAGGTGAAGTTTGCCCCTATTCATTTGCTATGGGACGCTCACGCAATTTACTCCGCAAGGCATTGTGGGATTTCAGGCAATGCAGTACAAACCAACCACATGAAAAACTTAATTTGCATAAAGTGAAAAAACATTTTACTTTATGTAAATTAGTGCTCCGTGTGATTTGCCAAAAAAACCAGCAAAAGAAAAAGTGACCTAGTGGCCGGACAGGAAGCTTGGTCTTTAGGCCTACTTGCTGTTGATAAATGTCTGTGGAGGAGAAAGATCATTGTTGTAGTTTCTAAGATCGCTCTTTTGTATGTCCCTTGCATCTAAGATTACATATACAAACAAAAAGTAAGCGCTGCTTGGCACAAAGTCAGTGGAAAATGTTGCATTCTCACGCCCACAGTGCCGAGCAAGAAGTGGCGGAGGCGATGACACGTGATTAATCGCTACGAAGCTTTAATAGTGAGTTCCAGCTCATTGTTTAGCTATGCAGCCCGCAACTTTACTGTTTTGGTTCACTCTCACCGTTCTCATAGCATTGTTTTCAGCAGCTGTTTACAGCAAAAAAGCTCTGAAAACCCCACTGTGCACTACAGACACAGTTAGCGACCAGCTGGTGAATATAGTGGAGCATTTAGTAGCTATAAAGTCAGATATTTCCCTCAGGTGTTTGTAGAGACCAAAAACAGAGCTAAAAAACGATGAATATTGGACTTACATTCACCAGGTGGTCAGAACTACGACTCCAAATGATTGCTTATGTTGCTCCATAACTGCTGCGTAAACAAGGAACTGTTTGCTGACAAGTTCACCATATCAACTTTAAAGGTGATGATATATTAGCCTACTTGGTTCCGCTGCCCCCAAGTGACTAAAAAATCAGTTATTGCAGGTTAAAAAACATGTTCACAAATGCAATGAGACAATAAGATTAATTATTAAGTCTGAGCAAAAATAAACCTTTGTGTTTTGTGCCATGTTGTGGACCCAGCTGCAGGTCTAATGTGTGCAGCCAGCATGGAATCTAGTTGCATCCAGTTGTGTATGTTGTGTAAACCAGTCAGCTCGGAGACGAGAGTGGGTGTTTACCATGTCAGCAGAGAAGCTAGGTGGTGCACAGAAAGAGCCTGCTGTATGTAAACATCATTTACGTCGGTGTGATCAGGTTCCAAAAATGAAGAGATTGTGCTGATAATCCTTCCAGGCGTAGAATGAGGTTAATAGCTTTCAGAATGCTGAGTCTCTTGTAACTCCATGTGTTATCATTTGTGAAATATGATCAGGTCATCAGGCCATCTCAGGCAAAGAAATGGCTTCCTGGCTGCTAAAGTGCTGGTTACAAGACCCCTAGTAACTTGACAATGATTAATAAGTGGTGGAGTCAGGGATTTCTGCCTGCCTTGACTGACAGCTTTGCAGAGAAAGAAAGAGGTTGTGTCACATTTTTAAATATTTGAACATATGCTGATGAATTATAGAATAGGAAAGTAAATTTGGTAACTGATGTTTGTCTGTCAGACCCGGTGTTCATGGAGAGGCACTTAATTATTATTATTTTTTTATTTTTTTTGCAGAGATCGAGACGTCGATCTGTGCTAGAAACCCCATCTGAGCAGGTACACGGAGATAAACAAGAGAAGGCAAGGCCACCTCAGATTTGCCACAGAGCCAAAACAGTCAACGAAAGGCCACAGGCAGTTGCCAGGCAACACTATCCCTATCACAGCAGGAAGTGGAGTCGAACAGAACATTAATCACTTTCAGCTCCATCTCACAAGAGTCAGTTCTCTGGTCAGACAGAGGTCTCACACTATGTTCAGTCACACTGGTTCATACCTGTATTCTCTGGCATTTTACTCGAGGCCTAGTGAGAAAGAGATGTCTCCAGAAGGTATATTTACATAATTCATGGAATACATTTCTGGGAATTAATATCATATTAGTCCATTTTTGTCCTACTTTATTTCCCAACTCAAGGCTGAGTCCAACATATGAGGAAGTTTTCTGTCTGAACACTATTTGTTTAACAAGTTAAACCTGTTTCAAAGGATTTATCTCGTGCTTTTGGAGAATTTTGACACTGAATTTCATTAAAACAAATCATGTGGGATGTCTGCCTACAGTTCAGTCTGCTTCAAATCTGTTTGTTTCACCTGCCAAAGCACATCTTTTCAAGGCAAATCCAGCTCCAACAGAGTTTCTGTAATTATATTTACTCTGCCATGCTTGTCTGTCTCACACAGGTGGGATCCAGCCAACATAAAAAAAAGCTTGACCCTAATGTCTGCTAAACAGATGAAATCCGAGTGACATTCGAAGCACAGTAAAGCACAAAAGGTCACAGTATCCTATGTGGTCTGCTTTTTCTCCCATGGATACCTCTGCTCTTGGTCAAAATGAGTTTGAACTTGGGATCAGATCAGCGAAATGACGGAGATGCAATTCAACATGACCTCAATTTCAGGGTCCGACCGCTATCAAAATAATTACAGGGATGCCACAGTGCTGATCATCTGGTGCGTTATCCTGATATATCTCTATTTCTCAGAAGAGAGTCGCACCCATTCATATATTATTTTATAATGAGGCAATAATTCATGACATTATATGTCATATGACAAAATTATCCTGTGTCCCCTGTTGCTATAATCATTTATTAAATGATTTCTGGTGGCATTCTGAGTAGGAGGCTACACTGGTGTAGCAGCTTATTGGCAATGCACAGGCTCTCACAGCCTTGCCAAAGCCAGGCTCGCTGCAGCAGATCTGTGAATTGAGGAAAACCCGAAAAAATTTCAAAAAGCAGCATGTGGGTGGATTCACTTGACTAAAAAATGACAAGGTTTTCCCCGCTCAGTCGGCACTCATAAACAGACCTAATCATATACATAAACAGAGTCTGCACATGGGCTATGTGAAGAAATCATCGCTGGAAAGCTGGACAGGTTGGTGGCCGACTGCCTACCTGAAGCACTCGTCCACAAAATAATGTACTGATGTAAATATTAAAACCAGTATATGTTACCTGGGCTAATCAACAAGGAGTACTTTATGTCTCTTCAGATTTAAAAGCCCTCAACGACTGAGTGTAACTGAGCTGCCAATGAGTGCAGAGAGACACGTGGACGTGCACAGACTCCATGATAATGTGTTTCTTTTTTGTGTCTCAAAGATGTCACTGCAGTATTGCGACACTTGACATTGTTTGGAAACATGATACTATATTTTGTTGGACCAAAATAACCAAGTTTTCTAATTCTGTATTTTCTCAAGTTGGCTGCTTTTTGTGCGTGCTTCAGTTACAAGGCCTAAATACAGAACAGCTTGCCTGCAGCTGATTTATTAATGTATCAATCACAGATAAACTGACAACAAATGTATTATGCATTCTAGGCACCGGGATCATTAATCAACCAAAAATGGTCAATTTTATGTAAAGGAACCTAAGTATATGGTCACAAAATGCCATCATGCCAAAAATTATACATTATACATTCACAGAAATTCAGGTAAAAGGTAGGAAGGTAAACAGGGCATTACAATGAGCATTTAGATTTAGTGAATGTGGTTGGAGGGGTACGGATAGGAAGATGTAGCCTATAGTCTGACCTACAGTAATGATGGTGCTGGGATAAAGGTCAAAAGGTCACCAAGGTTAATGTTTTTTTTTCTCTCCTGGGAGCAAAAATGTGCACAGCAAAGCGAGCATTCCTTTCAATGTGACCATTAGGTTGTTGGATTGAATCAATGACATAACCACTGCTCTTTGGCAGAGTTGATCGTAACAGACTAATAATGATAATGATGTAGGTGTAAAAACTACCATATAATCTACCTGTTATCCTACAACCATACAACTATTACAAACCTTTAAAAACGTTTCTTAGTGGTAATATTACATTTCATTTGCCGGTTCGACTTTTCCATTCCCCCATTTCAGCTCTCTTTCAGTAGTGCGCCTCCGCAGCGTATTTTTGCTGCGGCCACTTTCGGTAAACAGCGCCTTCTGGGTTTGAGCGCACTACCTCTCCCGAAAAACACGTCAACCACTGAAGCAGCAGCAGCAGGCTATTGCACGGAGACAGCAGCAGGCCTACGAGGAGCCACAGGGAAGCTTGTCAGCTACAGACTGCTCATTCTTAATTATCTCCTTGGCTGCTGATGAGACCCGACGGGAGCCGGACCCGCTCAAAATGCGCAAATTGTCTGCAAAGGACGGATGTGCGGTCGTGTGTATACAGAGCATTATGTTCCGTTGAAAGCAAAGATAGCTGATTAAAACAGCCTCGCTTATCTGTGGTTGTCAGTAGTTTAAAGGACGTGTTGTCTGCTCTTTACGTAATCGTTTTTGCGTAATTTTGCACCGGGTCTTGGATGCCGCGTGGACCAGGATTATTTTGGCGAGGATATCTCTAGTGCTCTTCCTCCTCCCTGCATCCGTTGTTGTCCTCAACGGCAGACACAGATTCATTCAGACGGGGACTATCTTTATGCAGCAACACTGTAAACAGACGAGGAGCTGTTTTAATGAAATCCAACATCGCTGCACCCCGGTTGAAGGTAGGTGGCTCTCTTGGTTTCCATCTCTCGGCTCACGTTTCCATGTTGTGCTAGTTTGTTGTTCCGAACAGAATGGTGCAATGCAACGTTTGCACGGTTCTTCCATCCCTTGACATTTCAGAATATAACATAACGTACATATTTGCATGGTTTCACATGTTTCTTCTTCTTTATGTTATAGTGTACACCATTCTTTGTCTGTGTCTCAGAGAGATAAAGAGAGAGAGAGGGAGAGGGACATGGGAAGAGGAAGAAAATCAATGCATGTCTTCCAGGAGTGTGAATTCACATGGGTTAGCGTGAGTGCCGGGTGTGTGCGCATGTATCTTCCTTTAAAACAAGGAAGACGCGCATTGTGCAAAGCAGCAGGGGAAAGTTTGTACTGTAGGCTACAATACTGTATATGCGTGAGGAAGCTATGAGCAAGACGGAGAGACAGTAGCTACTGTACATGTGATACTGCATGTTCACATTGGTGCAGAGGTGAGAAGTAACTAAGGACATTTACTCAAGTACTGTGCAGTATGCACAATATAGATACTTTTCTTAAATATTTTCATTTTGGGGGACTTGGTATTATAGAAGGAGATATTGCAGTCAATCCATGCTGTGCATTCAATCGAGGCTGTGGCTGCACACTCCTTTATTTGCATATTAAGCTTTTACTTGCAAAACAATGGATAAGCACATAAAATATGATGCATTTCTAGAATACAATTCATTTAATTACTTAAATAAATAACAGCTATTATTTGATACTTTTTGTTTGTTCATGACCATGCGGGTACATTTAGAAGAATGTTACATATAGATGAAAAAAAAAAAGCATTTATGTTTTTTCAAGGATTCATAATGTTTTATACCTGTGTTTACAGACATTACTGATGTAAACAAGCACTTAACAGCATCTGAAACTGCAGCATCAATATCAGTTATCTAGTGTTTATCCCTGTATTAAGAAGACTTGTTCAATGTGGGAGTGACGATAAGTTCACGTGTGTGGTGGGGCATGTCTTTAAGTACATTTTCGAATGCAGGACTTTCCACTTTCAATCCAGTCCATTGTTGTATTGTTGGGATTTGAATACTTTTCCTGCACAACATGAATGCGTGTGTGTGTGTCTATGCATGTGTTTGTTTATATTCACATCTATCTATCTATCTATCTGTCTATCTATAATAGTCTATACAAAGCACAACATGTACTTCTGCCTAATGAAAATATCTGTTTATCGCCCTTGTTTCTGCTTTTTTCAGCCTTCAGTCAGCAATGCCTGGGAATCCTCCAGCTGCTCTCCCGTGCTGTTCTCTGAGAATGGGATCGTAGTAAACCTCTCTGGGATTTAGACCAACTGCTAGCATGTTGCAACCTTCGACCAGAACAGGTGACAGCCTGTTGGAAACATTACCTCATTGGAGTAAGTGTCCGAGATGGGCCCTCTCCCTCACCCTCTGCATGGCTCTCCTCTGGCTTCCAGGGGCAGTGGGATCTACCCTAAACTGCCATAAGACATGCATCTGCGCCTCAAACATAGTGAGCTGCTCCAAGATGAATCTGACCACTGTCCCGACAGGTCTACCGCTCTACACTGCTGTACTGGATCTCAGCTATAATGAGATAACGCGGCTGCGATCCGAGTGGACCACAGTCAAGCTCTTGAAGCTCCATAACCTCCTCCTCAGCCATAATGGTCTCCACTTCCTGTCTTCAGAGGCGTTCATATATGTGAAGCACCTGCGCTACTTGGACCTGTCCTCCAACAACTTGCGGCAGCTGGATGAGTTCATCTTTGAGCCTTTGGTCAACCTGGAAGTCCTCTTGCTCTACAATAACCAAATTTCCCAGATTGACCGCTCAGCTTTTGTTGGCATGAGCAACCTTCAGAAGCTCTACCTTAGCCAGAACCAAATCTCCCGCTTCCCTGTGGAGCTGGTCAAGGAAAAGTCCCGCCTGGAGAAAATTAGCCTCCTGGATGTGTCCTCCAACAAGATCAAGATGTTACCCATTGATGAGCTCCAGGTGCTGCCTGCCTGGATTAAAAATGGCCTGTACTTCCACAATAACCCCCTGCTGTGTCACTGTGATCTCTACACACTCCTCGCCCACTGGTACATTCGAAAGCTCAACTCCGCTGTGGACTTCAAAGATGACTACACATGTATTCTGCCTGGCCCGCAAAAAACCCAAGTAGGTGTTTTTGATCTCAGCGGTGACAATATGAACTGCAGCACATTCAAGGAGGCAGATGAAGAGGCTTTTCTGGAACAAACACTGATCCTTGGCTGTGACACCAAACACAGAGACATGTTAAAGACCTGGATGTTGCCTGGTAATGTGGTGGTGACACCTGGAAGCAACCAGACAGCCAAAGTCTTGCCAGATGGAAGTCTTCAGATTCGTCCAGTGAGGCCTGAGGACTCTGGGACCTACACTTGCTTTGCGATGAGCGAGGCCTTCAATGAGACGATCTATGTGGTGCTGAAAGTTCACAACTTCACCATGAACGGGGGCGGGGACACCCTGAACACAGCATACACCACCTTGGTGGGCTGTCTGGCCAGTGTGGTGCTGGTGCTCATGTACCTTTACCTGACCCCGTGTCGCTGCTTTTGCTGGCCCAATAAGGGAAAGGCTCGGGGTGAGGACAGCATCCACTCGTCCATGCTCAGTGTGACACCTACCCACGAGGACCCAGCACTCAAGGCCGAGCTGAACAGGCACGTGGCGTTCATAGACTCCAAGGACTTGCAGGGCCAGAATGGCAAGCTGAACCCCAATGGGGATGAGGATGATGATGATCTGGATGCAGAGGCTGGTTCTCTTATGAAGGGGAAGAGGAAGAAGTCAGTAGCAGAGTCCATCAGCTCCGTCTTCTCAGACACCCCCATGGTGGTCTGAGTTGAGACTGGCAAAGACGATGGATGCCACATGACTGGATGTACATGGTACAACGTAAGCCATGTTTTAGTAAATGTAAACTGTGACTGTGACCTTGGGGGAGGAAATAGTGGAAGGATGTTCATCTGTAGTTGCTGGCAAGTGGAAATAAGGATCTCAAAGGGAGTAAAAAAACAAACTGTCTTGTTGTCAACAATAAGGACAATAAGCAGGACTTTTCCAGCAATTTAATCTGTAGCACTTAATATTCATACTGTGAAGGAATGGCAGTGTACATGAACAGTGGAAACTACTAAGTCTTATGAGAGCAAAACGTTAATGTTTTATTGTTGAAATCAGCACTCAGGAAGTGATAAATTAAACTGCTAAAGTGTGGGAAATACATATGATAGAATGCACGGGTTTAAGATTTGAAAACTGGCTCATAATTATATTTATTACAAGAACTAGAATAGATTGAATCTGACATAAACATTACACTATAGATACATTTACCCCTCCTCTATTGACACGGGGACAGAGATTTAGACAGACTGCCGTCACCAGGCTATGAATACATCTGTCATTAGCTTTGAGTCATCCATAGAGAAACAGCATGCCATTATATGAGGTCCCAGACTGATCTGTATGAGTGGGATAAAAGGAAATGTGGATTCATCAGACGTTTAGTCATTTATATTGAGAAAGCGGTAGCACAAACATTACATTAAGAGGCCATCGTAGGTAATTTCCATCCTACTTCATAGCTGATACTTAGTTGCACTCAGATAAAGTTCATCAGACCTATTGTTATTCGTATTCATAGTCATATGTGTGGTGATATAAGAGAGAGCTATTGTTTTCCTTTGGGGATCAATTTACATAGAGGTATGGTATAAAATAGTTAAACAGCTCGAAGTAGATCATTGTTTATAACTGAATTGTATATCAAAATAGTTGCTTCTTAGTTATTGCACATCTACACTATAACCCAAAAGAATTTTTTGAAGCCTTAGAAAATTAAAAGTGTGGAATGCCCCCAGCAGATACACATTACAGGGAAGTATTTTGTCTTGACTGATTATCAACATATAGTCTAAATTCTGTATACAGACAGGTACCATGGTCCTTACAAGGACAAATAGGCTGAGGTGCCACTTACTGCAGAGTTTGACGACTCTTCTTGGCCAAGTTAGCACTTGTTTCTGCCAGTCACACTAGCAGGAAGTTAAATACCAAGACACTGCTAAAAGCTGCCAGCTTGAGTTTACTTTATTCTTTCCTGAATGTAAAATGTGCACCTTACACAAAACCCTGAACTATTTTAAATGTACATTGCCCAAAACAACATAAACCTTGGTGTATTCATATGTCATAAAATATGTCATAGATTTAAGTATTTGATCTTGAATTTTGCTCAGATGGACAATTACCATTGTCACGCTGATTTAAAAGGTAGCTGTGGTAGGTATAAAAAGCTGTACGTTGTTATTAGCGGGTAAACATTAGAGTCTGCCACATGATAAAACCTACGGGGTTCCTCCAGAAGATGAAGCTTATGAATAATGCTGATGAGGCTGTACAATACTTGAGAGGAGGGAATCTCTAGTAAAACCCTCAGAAGATCCCTGGGTTTTTACATGTATAATTGAATCTGTTGTGAATTGAAATTACCATACCATTAACAAGGTTTAAAACAGAAGACTGTGTCTTGGCATAAACAAGAACCAGTGAAATCATTAAACTGTGTGGCGTTTGTGTCATAATACAACAAGGCTAGCCCGGCGTAAATACTAATTGCATCTTTTGATGGGATGCAGCTTCCCTCTGCTTTCCGTGTCTTTGTCTCTCTGAGCAGGAGGGGATAGGTGTGTTATCATGAGTCACAGCAACACAAAGCCATTCTCTCTGGCGCCCTGTACACTGACCGCCTCAATTCAGCCCAGATGTGTTTGCTTTGTTTGTGTACCTCTGTCATTACGAGGTTGCCCTTACTTAAGTTCAAAAGCAATCACTCAGCCAGGTAATGAATGTGATGCCCTTTAAGTAGTCCGTAATTTGTTTATGAGGGAAATGCCTGGAACTTTCATTGAACATTTGCTCTCCCATTGAGTCATATGGTTGGAAAGAATAATATAAGAATTTGGAAAGTATGTTAGAATTCTCACTGCTTTTTAGTTTTCCAGTTCATCAAATGCCACAGTATATTTAAGAACGGATAGTTCTTAAATCACATTAAATTAAATGCTGAACAGGCACTCCAAGGACTTGCAGGTCCAGAATGGCAAGCTGAACCCCAATGGGGATGAGGATGATGATGATCTGGATGCTGCAATTAAATGTCAGTTTAGCTCTCAAATGTTAAGATGTACACATTTCTGGGTGCAATAGGTTTTTTACGGAAAATTGATGTTATATTCACAGTTGCAGTGTGCACCGCAGCATCTCCTGTGTGGGTGAGAAAAGGAAGTCACACTTATCAGAGAGGTGGTGTGTGAATCACTCCATTCCTCGCACATAGGAATACCAGGTGGAGAAATAGAGAGCAGCAAAAATACCACAAGACGCACTAAAATACAGCCACATTTAGCACCACTGCAGACTGGCTGCGGTTGGCGAAGAATCTGTCCCATTTTTAGGGATCCAGCCTCTACGTTTTGCCCCTCTAGAACTGAAATATATGTGCTGTCCCCTGCATTCTCATTATGGGATTAATCTAAAAACCCCTTGGATTTGAAGGCCTGGCCACTCAACGCAGCATGAGAAGCTACTAAATGCTAGTCACTGAATCTGAAATGGCTAAAAACTAAAATCATGCACAGATATTATGGCTGTGTATATTGAACTGCCAGACCATAAAGGAATAGCATGTGCTCGCCCTGCAGTAACCCAGTATCAATCGAGTTAAATCTGCCGTGGCTAATGGGTGGTCTTCTCTGGGTTGTCACTCAAAATATAAGTACAGAGAAAATCTAAGTGCTATTGCGAAGGTCATAACATAGAGGAGAAGAGTGGCTTTGTTCTCTCCAAAGCAAATCTGCCTTCCTATATATATCTATATATACAGTATATATATATATGTATTAAGACTCACTTTTATGTGTTCAGTATTGATTAGTTGTGTACTGCTATGTTCCACCAGTGTACTGAGTGTATTCTTGTATAATCTGATGTTGTTGATCATTTTGCATTTCGTCTGCCGCTGTGCTACTGTTAGTTGTTTCAACATTCAAGTCTTGACATAAATGTTTATTTTTTAAGCGGGGTGGGGTTTAGTTTTTTATTGAAATAAGCTGTATTTTACACTTGATTCTGCTGAAGAATATGGTTAAACAATATATAGTGAACTTGTATCAAAAACAGCATAGAAAGAGTGCCAGTCATCAAACATGATACATCCTAATGGGCAGTGAGTATGTAGCCGCCAGTTATTTTCAGTTATGTCAGTATTTGACTTCACCCTTAAAGCCATAAGGAATTCAAGCAGAAAGGACAGTTCATTGTCAGATTGGTGGCTATGTCAAGTGATGTAGGGAGTGGTAGGTAGGTAGGTGAGTTCTCCAATAGGTACTTTACGACAATTAAAGCAACAACTTTTCTGTCTATAAAAAAGGTCAAAGAATATTTTTTATAAAAGCCAAGGATGTAGGAAAATCAAGAAAAAGTCTCTCCACCCACACCAGTGGATCAAAACACAATGGGTTTTGAATGTATTTGAAGACAGAGGGTAAATAAATCTTCTCAGGACTATGTGAGTTTTAAGTTGTAATGTAATACAATGTCAAAACATTTTTTTTTTTCACATTTGCAGCATCAACAAGACACAATCTTTGTTTTGAGATCTGTGCAGCTCACAGGCCCTTTGCTATTTGCAGTAATGGCACATTAACTGTTCCCGTAATGGTCAGTTCTCACAGATTAGGGAAGGGAGTGGTCTCTCACTGCCCAACATACATCTATGTCCATTAATCTGACTATGTAGTAGCAATTATGGAAACATCCATCCTTAAGGTGGTGGGGCTAAAAGCTTGCGGCTTTAAGAGTTTGATACTTTGAGTGTCCACAAGACAAGAATGTAGCTTTTAACAGCATTAAAAGCACCGAGTTTATTGACCACTGCTACAAAGATGAGCTGGTTGGTCACTGCCATAAAATCTGAAAGGTCTCACAGCTAAAGTGGAATGGCTTTGCATGGTACGCTTAAGAGCTTCTCTGACTGCAGGATAGGTGCAACCTAGTAGGCATTAAAGATAGAGTATACTGATCATTTGACTTAATAAAAGACAAAGATATACACTTTGTGCCTGCCTCCATTTTTACTGCTGTCTCTTCCTGTTTCCAGAAATCATCTTTGTCAGGAAAAGGTTCCTGTAGTTATTTGCTTCTCAATCTTTGTGGTTGATATCTCATGGAGTATTTTAAGGACAAAGCTGTGACATTTTGCCCAAATCACCAGGACTAATGTTTAGAACTGCTATCACATTAAATATAGGGTTACCATTTGGAATACTTTAGACAAAACAGCACATATTTCCTTGATTAGTAACGGACTGAATTTTAGCTACATTTCATCTAAATGTATGTCAAGTCTGATGTACATACATGGAGGGTGTCTCGTATAAACTCCCTGCAAGTTATATCTATTTATGACCCCAATATAACAGACAGTAGGTTTATATACAATGGGTGCTTATATAACTTGGTGGAACTCATGCTGCTTTTTCTGAGGAGCAACATTGGTGGTTTAACTCCATCTAGTGGTAAAATTATGTAGTGTACTATTGCATGTAAACATTGACATTTACTGGCCACTTATGTTATAAACTATTACAGCATTAATAATCAAGAGGAGTTGACAGATTTAAACAAATTATTTTGCCTGTATGAATAGTCAAAAATGAAAAACTGGGGTAAATGTAGGATTCTAAACTGAAAACATGAGCACAATAAATATTTATAAAAATAGTTTAATAGTGTCTACTTTAACAATGCTTTTTGCCCAACTACTTGACTGATTTTTCCAAATACCAGATAGCATCGTCTGGTAATCAAAAATGATCAAAGTGGAAATTCGGACAATTAGACTTTCATATACAATTCAGAGTTTGAGTAAATGAGTAATGAGTAAACTAAACTGAACAAAGTGGCAGTTTGACTATCTTTAATGCCCCATTAGTACAGAATCACAGTAAAAAACAGACACAGGGCTATAAGGATGCAAGATTTTATTGTTTTGCCATGAAATTACTTTTCATTTTAGCAGCATGATGAGTAGATTGAGGTATTTTTATATTCTTACAGTTAAATCAAGACATTTAGTCACGTAGAAAAATAGACATTTTGCAAAATACACACACACAGTAATATGCAGACAAATATTTCTTCCTGATGTCTCTGTGCATAAAAATGTGACGACAAAAACAAATGTGAACAGAAACATACAAACATTCACACACTCATACTATGCTGGCAGCAGTGGAGGCCTACAGCAGGCCTCTTCTCCAAGTGGTCGTTTTAAGGCTGGCCTCTGTATTGTCTGTGAAGATGAGAGGTAAACAACAACAGTCACCTACAAATGCATTCATTATTGTTAAAAGACAAAAACACACAAATCAAGTTCAGATCAAGAACACGTTAAGTGCCATTCATGTCTTTTTAGTCTTAAAGGGATAGATCCACATCATCAACAAACATAGTATGGAACCTATTGCATGCTGCAGCTAACTAGTCTACTCACTCTTTAGGAGTCTGATCTTTTCTCTAGACCCCAAGCAAGCACATCCCCGATATTCTCTCCCTTCCAGGCGAGGAGGCTGGAGCGGGAAGGGGAGGACAAACGTCGACACTTGGAGGTTCTGGATAGTGAGGAGCTGAGGGGCGGTGACTCATTGCTGCCTTTACGCTTTTGGGCAAGATCCCTGTGGTCATAGCCCACCACCTTCTGCTGAATCCCTGGGGGGCTCCCTCTGTTGCGGGGGGAGCGGTGAAGAGGAAGACATGGCTTCTGTCCGTGTGAGAAGGTACCATTTGCTGGTCCCTGAGAGGAGGGGGCGTGTGGCTGGCACTTCTCATGGGGGAGGAGATCCCTGATGTATTTGGAGGATTTGTCCTCACTGCTGTGTGACAGCTTGGCAGCTTTCTGTGCTGTGCTTGCATCTTGCATAGGCTCCACCTCCCTCAGCCGAGCCTTGCTGGGTCGCCCAACAGGGTTGCGCCGTCGGCCAGGCCCAAGGCTCGCAGAGGGGGTAGAAGAAGGCGGTTTGGTACTGTGAGCATTGTGCTGACTGCTTTTGGTTTGCAGTTGTTCCAGTGAGGTAGACTCAAGGCTGAGGGAGTCAGAGGATTTGAAGGGTCTGGCCCCAGTCTTGACAGGTGATCCTACAGTTGGAGGTGTGACATGACGTGACCCGAGACCTGATGATACTTGTGGCATTTTCCTGTAAGTTAAAGGAAAAATATGAAGCTGATTAGGATTCCTGTATTTCATGTAAATGAAATGAAAGCAAAGCATCCGAGATATTTTGACTTACCCTGATGTGGTTCTGGTGGATCACCTGCAGCCTTTGTTAGCTAACATCCCTGTGACTGAGTCTGCACAACCACCTGCTTAAGTTCTGAAATCTGACTCCATTAATACACTTGAAGCAGGCAAATACACTAAAGCTTTTCTTAAGTCTGTCTCATGATGTTGTGAAATTCAAGTCGCTTGGCAATGCAATCAATCCTAACATCCTCTTCAAATGTTTCATTTCTGGGATACTTTTAACATTTGTATAAGAGCATCAGATTAACATCTGACCTTTTCTTATCAGATAATTAAAAACTATTTAATTTGGCAATGCACTATACTCCTTGATATGTAATAACTTAATTAATTCCTGCAGGAAAGAAACCAGATCGAGCTGAAGAGCAGTGCTCTGCTGCGGATTCAGTGTCTAGTTCAAGGACAGATACTGGATCCTGGCTGGATGTCTCCCAACTCGCTAAGCAAGTCTTTTCTTCACCTTGCCATGCTCAAATCGGGGACATTTCTGCTAAGTATAGAGTAGTAATACTCACTTCCACAAGTGTGTGCTGACATGGTGCTCCAACATGGCACTGAGGGCAAACCGCAGGTGGTGCCAACGACGGTCGAAGGTGAAGATGCTGCAACCCAATGTGCGGCATCCAAAAGTGCATAGCTACAGAACAGAAACAGTTTCATAAATACAGACACACTCGTGTGTCCTTTGGAGAGGTATACTGTACATTTACAGTATATGACATTTACTATGACTTTACAGAGAATTCATAGTGAAATCCAGTGATGCCCACCCTTTTTTATTTTTACTGAGAAAAGGAAACAAAACTATGCTTTTCACTCTCTAAATTCCTACATCACAGCTGCTTAAAATTATTTTATATCCAGTTTGAAGTGGGACTATAATACATAGCCCAATCTAGTGGCTGCTGCTGTGCTTCTGTATGTTTCTGCACTCACCCCGAGAGGTTTGGGGTGCCAAGGTGTGGCAGGCAGTTTTGAGGCTTCCTCCTGCTCACCGTCTTCACTCTCATCGCTTGACAGCAAGCTCTGGTTGAAGGGATAGGGAGGCTGTACCTCCACTTCCACAGTGTTGTTGCCTTCCTCCTCTGGAAAGCTTTCTGATGGATCCCTGGACCTGCTTTGAAGGCAGAAGATGGCACCATCTAGATGATAATCTCCAACATTACCATTCAGAACATGTATTTTTCTAACTGAATGTTTTGTCTAATCAACACAGTCATTGTTTATTTTGTATGCTCGCCATGTTTGCCACTTTCGCCATCTGTTGTGTCAACTCATTATGATGCAAAATAAATAACTTTGTAATGAAACCAGGTATAAGTAGAGATTGGTTGCAATGTTAGCAGATTAGCTGTGCCCTGCATGTAACCAGATGTACATTTGGAGATCTGCAGTTCTACAACATGCCATTACATCACTGCACGACACTTTAAGTATGTAATTATGTTATTTAGCTTTCATGTCATTGTGCCAGCTCACAATTCAGAGAATTACAACTTTACCTCCAGCAACAATTTGTAAATGTTACTCGAGGTATTTTGGTGAGTCAAATTAACTTTGTTTATATGAAATAATACTATTTCATACCTGAGAGTGTCACAGTTGCTGCTGAATTTGTATTTACTGCCCTGAGTTGTTATTTTCTCTTCAAAAGCCTCCAAATTTTGTTCTTTGTCTTTTGATTTGACAAGAAGCTGCTTCATATCTCGACCTGCTGAGGCTGTTCTCCGCTCCACTGCCAACTGATCAAAGGTCTTAGTCCTTCCCAGTGCTTTCTGCTGCTGGTGGATGGAATCACTCTGTGTAGAAAGCACAACACAAGGGATAAAAAAAAAAAAAAGAGGCATTACACCCCATCTCCCTAAAATCTTCCATGTTTCTGTATCAAATAACAAATGCAACCTCTAAGACATTAAACATTAAAGATACTGGTAACAATATTGGATGAAAGGCCATGACAAGGCACTGAGAGTTTACATTGCATATAAGCTCCCGGCTGCACAGCTTCGTCCTTCCTGGATCCAGCACTCCGCAGTGTTTGTTCAGGTCACATTCTTTCTCTATGGGGAAAAAAAGCAAACACAGTAGTCAGTGAGCAACAGCAGGACACAGACAGTCAACATGATCCCTGCTGGTGGAGAGATTACAGACCACCATATAGTAATTACTCCAAAACAAAGGAATAGGCAACAATTCTGTAGCATCACAGTGATACAATTCATAGTATCACTGTGATGCAAATACAGCTGTATACAACATACCAAACCCAGGCTAATACACTTAATGTTTAAGGGTCCTTGACGACAACAACAACAGATGAGAGAAACAACATGTGTTGTATAAACAGCAGACTTACTGTCAATGTTTTTGTAAATCCGGCTGTAGGTTCTCGTTCCCCGCAGAGGACTTTGAGAGTCATTGGACTGCCCAGCTGTGGACTTCTGCACAGAGGGTCTCTCTGACGGAGTGGCGGAGGAGGAACAGTGGCCAGGGGGCAGGGTTCCTGAGTGCCACGGAGGAACCCTGGGGCGAGGCGTGGAGGAGGAGGAGTGATGTGGGAGGGGAGGGTTCTCCTGAGGGAACTTCTCAATCGAAGGAAAACTGCAGAGGTAGTTAAGAGACGTAAACTTCAGAATCAGCTTATGAGATTCATGCAATTCAGGTTTGCAATTTAGATACAATAAGTGACAGAATTCAGGTTTGTCCAAAATGACAAAAACAGACAGTTTCTAACTGGGATCAGATTACAAAGCATTTTGTATGTTAGACGTAATTATTTGTGTATGTGGGTTCCTTGATGCTCCGCCAGCTGGGTTGGTAACATATTGAACTTGTAAATAAACAAAGAGAGTTACTGGATTTAATGTCAACTCTAAACCTAAACACATTTGGCTCTTTTTTTCCTCCATGATACTAACAAAAGATTATGCTGTCCCACCCGCATCTGTCTCCCTACAGCTCTAATTACTGTTTCAAACAAAGCAATAATTAAAAAAAATGGATGCAAGCAGGACCACGTTCTTCAAGACAAACCAATCAACAAGTTGAGCATCACAGAAATCAGCATAATTCACATTTCCTGTGTTGTTATGGGGTAAAAAATCTTAAACAGTACCTCAATGCCTCCTTCTGGGCCTTGGTAAGCCTGTGCTGGTGGACAGGTAATGCAGTTGAAGAGGGGGCACTGGCTTCATGACAGCTGCCATCCTTCTGCCTCTCTCTAGAGGAGGAAAGATTTGAAGGAGGGCGGCCAGGGCGAGGTCTCTGCTGTGGAGCCAGAGTAGATGACTGGCCACGCATCTTAGCGAGAGGACCGTGCCGCCTCTCACAGTGCTTCTCAAAGGCTTGAGGCTTCACCACCTGGCCACAGTGGCTGCACAGCACCAGGTAGATGTCATCATGTGCTGGGCAGTGACCATATATGTGCATATCTGTGGAGGAGAATACAAAATAAAGATAAAGTGAAACACATTTCTTGATACATCAACCTGAGGTGATACTGAATGCACTCAGTTATTGAGTTTCATGAGTCACCTTCTTTCCTGAGGGTCATGGTCTCAGAGCAGTTCCTCCCATACTTGCAGCTGTCTTCAACATTAGACCCAGCTGTATGAAAGGCAAAAACAGTCAGCATGAAACAGTGGGATGGGGCATTCCTGTAGCCTCTTCCAATAAGCAGGTTTACTGGGATATCTGGATAGCTTTGAGGAGTTAAACCCGGAACGGGTGGTTCACATAAATCCGTGTTCCAAATTTGAGGGGGTTTCGCCGGGTTTTACTCACAAATTTCAAAGTTATCCAGAAAAAACCTGCTTCTTGAAACTTCTCCTATCATACATCCACTGCCAGCAACGCCCTTGCAAGCTGACCCAGTCGCAGCTGTTAGTCAATTTTGCTGTTAGCAAACTGGACAAATCCTTCTTGTGTTTGATGTGACAGTAGCCGACAGGCTAAAGCTAACGGTGCATTTACCTGTCCACAGGTAAGCCATTCGCGTTACATTTACTAGCTAGTGTTTTATCAGTACATTATTACATGTCTAAGAAACAATTATTTAAATGTGGTTTTTTGTTTGTTGCCAGTTAACATTCTTAGCAAACTAACCCTGCACTAGGACCCAGCGGGTCTTTTGTTTGGGTCACCCTTTATGCCGCTCTATGTGTATGTAACAAAAAATATATCACAGGACATTGACACTGTGACATGATGAAAACCAGGTCTGGGACAGGGAGTGCGACTCACCGTCAGATGGTAAAATATTCACCCCATCTACCCAACAACTCCAGTTTAATCCGACAAAATCGTCGAGATTAGGATTTCGCCGATCCAAAGCGGCCATTGCTGCTCTTGCGCGTTCACGAGGTGATACAGTCAGTTCACGCGCACCACATCCGCGTCACAAAGCTCGCTGCCGCGCTAAACTGCTTGGCAGTGAACAAATATCGCCGTATTAACGAGCGAGGGAATAGATATTTGCAAAGTTGATATCATCAGCACGGTCTCGTCCTCTGTCTGAAACGGACAAAGTGAAAACTATTTGTCCTTGGATGTTCCTCATTTTCATAATCTGGGCCATAGGAAATTCATGTAAGACTAATGTTATCGTTTTTCACATTAAAGCTGGCAAACTGTTCGTCAAAATCCAAATTTCAGTCTAATAATTGTCATTATACAAATTTTACAATGAAGCTCCCCAGCAAAATATCTGTCAAACTCTCAGTTTCATAACTAGCAGATTACATCCGGGCACTATAATTGACTGTGAGTGTGATTCTTGAGATATTTCCTTGTTCGTGCAATGTCAACTTCCTTGATTTTCAGGGTATACATGCATCACATCAGCCACTAAAACTAAATACATTTGTGGATAGATATTGTACACAAAAGTATTTTTTTTCTGTGCAGATATAGAGCTAATAAAACAAAGGACCTCAACACTTGCCATGTGTACCCATACCCTGCCTGCTGTGTGTATGCCTGTTGAATGCTAAAATATCAGTGGAAATTACCCACCAACAGTCAACCGTATTAGAGAGAAAAGTAGCAAATCTTCACATTTAAGAAGCTGGAGAATGTTAATGATGTTATGTTTGTTTGATAAAGGTCTTATATTAATCAATTATCAAAATTGTTGATTTTCTGTTGATCAACAAACTCATTGTTTCAGTTCTAGTAATCTGCTCTCAAAAAAGAATACAGAGAGGTTACAGCCACTATAATTTAAAAAACTCTGAAAATATCAACTCAATTATGTTGGGCATATATGCAAGAACAAATTTATATTATGTAAAATGAGTTCAACTATAAAGACCAACTTGTGTATAGTTTCTAGATTATAGCCTGAATGTTTTTTAATTACAGTTTTGGGGAAGTATCAGCACTAATAGATCAGGCACTGATGCTTTCACATCTGATTCAGTGACAGACGGCAGAACTGGGAATGTAACCTAAAATTTAACTGGACTAATGAGGGTCAGGAGGTTCATTTTAAGGTGTGTGTGTGTGTGTGTGTGTGTGTGTGTGTGTGTGCGAAACAACCAGGCATAAAATCAGACACGTAACGTTATCCAGCTCTTCCTTTTAATAATGAACAGCATTTCATTTCCACATAGTATCTTCCTGGACTGTAATAGGAACTCCTGTCTCATCTATGTGACACTTAACACAGTGGTGGATCAAGCTAGAAACTGGTGAATCAAGCAAGGCTATATCAAAGTAGGAAATCATAATGAATGATGGCAGTAATAGAGAAAAACAGCTTGCCTTCCCTTATAACAAAGTGGAGGTACAAGCCAGGCAAAGGGGGAAAAAAAGTTTGCAGTTACTTAGTACCAGATTAGAGATCAGTCAATAGTTTATGAAACTAACAACTAGCTAAGGCTATGCAATTGATAGTACATTATAGGACCTTTCTGGGGTATTTTCTTAGAAATACCTTAATTTAAACATTGTAAACATGCAGGACAAAGAGAAAAAAATCATGTCCTTTCAAGGAAAAATATCACAAATTTGACATAAGTGTAATAGTTTTAAATGTAAAATTCATAAAGAACGAACATGTTCTAAACGGATATATCCACCACATTCAACATAATATTCAGGCGCTAAGCTAAAATAGCAAATTTAGCCTTTGGTAGTGAGATGAGGTGCAACATAACAAAAAAAATGAAATGAAATTGCTTTCACCCATTATAAATAATCTCATTTTGGCAACAATTACTTTTCCAATAAACAACTATTTAACATGAATTCATTGTGACTGCACTTTTTGATGCCTATTGCATGTTTAAGAATTGGACTGAAATCGGATTTTGTCTACACTCTAGACTCGGGTTAATAATAAATACAAGTATTTAGTAGTAGTATAAGTATTTAATATGCATTAGGTATTTTGTAATTCGTACACTCAATAGCCCTGAGGTTTTTTAAGAACATGCTGATGGCAGAAATGATGTATGGTACAGAAATACAGCTGGCAGTTATCAGGTTGACAAAATTATGCATTATTATTATTATTATTATTATTATTATTATGGGACAGTTCAATTTGGATACTGGAGTATAAATATGTAAAAACACGCAAACTGAGCATCTATGAGAATAACATTTTTGACTGCTACAATTTCCTGTACTCAAGTTTTAGTTCCTTTCTGAAATGTATTTGAGATAATACAGCCCTAAATACAAAATGAATACATAGCAAAAAAGAAGCAGCCAATTTTGGAAATGTATAGCTTTCAATCTACAGTATTTTTTTGAACAATTAGTACTAAAATGACTCATTCAATAACACTACATGTTAGGCAATTTTGAAATGAGGAAGCTGTGCCGTTACGATGGCCTGACTTCCCCCTCCACATCTGCAGGCTGGTTGGCTGATTTGTGGAAAGGTGTTTCCTTGTAAATGAACCAGCAGTTGCCACCCCACAGGATGAGGTTAAGAAAACCAAAAGTCTGCCAAAGAATAAGACATAAGTCAAATATCCCAGGCTGTGGATGTACACACAAGTTAAAGCATGTCTGAAAAAGAGTAATTTGCATTCAACTCACCACAGAGGCGTTTAGTCGGCCCATGTGAGGCATAGCACCTGGGGTGCACTTGATGCTGACATCCTTGCAAATACCAAGATTAGCTGCAATAGTTAAAGGACTGGTGGCCCGCTTCACATCGGACAAGCCTTGAGCCCAAGAAGAGGATGTCGTCAACCACAGAAAGGTAAAGGCCACAGTCACCAGCAGGTCCTTAGAGAAGAAAAATTATCAGTATAAAACCATTAAACCGACCACAGGAGCTTTCTCGGACGAGGACTACCTAGTGTAGTTTGTTCCTTAGTTGCTTGGGAACCACACCCTTCCCTGCTGTTTCATTTACACAGCTCTGTTAAATGAACTTTCTCTGACCTCCAGTTGGATTCCAGGATGAGGTGGACTCCTTGAAATCCAGCAGCTGACATCAGATGCAAGATTTTACACAGAAGGCATAAAATATAAATATTGCCTACATAGATAAAACTACATCCATACATTCAGATCAGTGGTATTTAAACAGTAGCTCATGGTAAACACATGCAGCACTTTCCTGCTTCATCTATTTAAGTCCACACCGTGCAATTTCAGCTCGCTACATTTCTAAGCTATTTATAGACGGAGAGGTGAACCAGGCTAAGCACAATTATTTCACCAAAACAACTGAAAAATATGGAAAATCCAGAAAAACATACCACAATGGGGCCACGACTAGATTCTCTGTACGCGTGCTGGTAGCCCAAGTAGAGGACTAGTGTTGCAGTGCTGTACAGAAAGGCCAACACTCCAACACAGACATAAAACTGTGCACTAGATGAGTAGTCTCCAACCAGGTAGAAAGCAGTGGTGCTAGTTTGATTGATTTTGCAGTCAGGAACATTATAATGGTTCTGCATTAACCTGTGCAAACACAGATAAATTATTTTTAATTATGACAATCCTAAAAGTAAGCACACACTTTCCAGCAAGCTGGTCCCTTGGTGTAAAGGGGTCTGAGACTGTTTGTGTTTGCTCACACACACACACACACACACACACCTGAATGGGTAGCTAAAGTTCGCCTGTACTTCACTGACAAGCCCATGGCACTGGATGTTGATGTTGGTTGAGCCGCTGTAACCTCCAGTCGTAGCAAAGGCAAATATGGAGAACACCTACAGACACAAGATAAGCAGAGACACGCTGGCATATAAGAACGTTCAGGACAGAGTGCTTATCAAACGGAAACGCACATGTATACTTCCTTTAATCTTATGCAACACACTTTTAATCACAGGATGCCATCACAGTGAATCACAATCACAATGTTTTATCCAAAGTGGAAGCACACAAAAACATTTTGTATTGTTGTATTTGCCTATTTGCAGAATATCAGTCTTAACAGTTTTTTTGTACATTATAAGATGCTGGCCTGATAAACGCCCCTGAACTACTGTGCATACCATATTTGAAACGGTGTTTGTCACAAGACAAACAACACTATCAATTTGTAAGGTGGACAGCTAGTGTAAAAGATTGGCCATATGGTAAAACAGAAATGTGGGGTAAAAACGTAACGTTACCCATTCTAGCAAACGGATGAATGCCAAAGGCTCTTTCAGAGGTCCCAAGTCAAAACTGAATCCCGAAGTCAGCACTTTCTGATGAGAAATAAAGATACAATGTAAGAAAAAAAAAGCTGCAAAAGTCGCACAGGAATAGGTGTGTTTGCTCCAATCATTATGCGCCATTAACCGTTTTCACTCTTAATGTCAGCGCCGTTACCTGGGCGACGGATTCCATCGTTTGTCCGGATGAAAAGACCGTTAGTATCGATAATGTGTCTCCTTTCCGGGATCTTTTGCAGCTCTTTCGGTGCTCTTCGGGCTTGTCAAACTTTCCTCCCAACTTCAGCGAATCGTAGTCGATAACACGTGATTACTGGCGTTAAGGCGTCGACAGGGGCGCTGCTGGGACAGAGCGGTCAAAGTGGTGACATGTTGTCTTAAAATGTAGTAATGATTTCTGTTCTTGTATGTTTGTTAACTAGACTACACTGCATATTATGTAAACTGCTCATCACATGTAGCCTAATAGTTTGATATTTGCATAAGGATGCAATGATGGAAGAAGTATCTGTGTAAGTATTTGTGAAAGCAGCAGTGCAACGTAAACCCAAAGAAAAGTCCTAATTTGACTAAAGTACTGAGGTATTAACAGCAATATTAAATACTTACTTAGCCTATAATAAATACATGATATAAATATCAAAAGTAAAAGTACTCATTATGCAGAATGGCCCCTGTCAGAGTATAAATTAATGAATAAAGAAATACATATATTATTGGATTATTATTTTTCATTATTATTACTTATGTATTAATATTTAAGCAGCATTTGGTGTTTTAGATAGTCAAAGTGGAACTAATTTAACACTGTACATGTGTTATAAAGTGAGTATTAGCTATATAATTTATATATTTTAGGGACTGAAGACCATGTTTGATCATGGTCTTGACCATGTTCACGTTTATTATCACATCATTTGCACTTAATAGTTCACATGCTTTCACAAATACTCTTAACATATGCACACTAACCCAGTTCTGTACATAGAGTAATGTATTATCCATACAGTATTTATTCCAGCAATTTTTGCGTCGCCATGCACTCTTGCACTACGTGTACCACAACCCTGCATCGCACTTGCCTGTATATAACAGCTATAGCCTATGTTTAAGTTTGCTTATATTTGTTTAGCTTGATATCTTTGGTTACCTGTATGTCTGTATCTATATCGTCCTGTAGATTGGTCCTCTGTACTGTATATTGAGAGTTACTGACTCAACATACTAATAAAAATTCAGATTTTGATATATCTACGTGTATAAACTGGTGTTACTGTGCAGTGTTTGCTGCAGTGTTCATCTGACATAATGGATATTTTAATATTTAAATCCATGATTTGTGACTGAGTAGCTACTATACAAAGATAGACAAGGAACCCAAAAGCTCCAGGTTCACTGGTGTTGCAGATTTATAAGAATCTAAAACACCAAGGTACAATATCAACTAAGTGGGTTCTGCATTATTAGCCTGCCTAATCTTGTCTTGTAGAGACGGGACCTTGGTTATTTTAGTTTATCTTGTTTTCACATTGTGCATACACCTAAATAAAGTTGTGATCAAATTACCATAAACTGGCACACAGCAGACTTCACTTCACTTCATATACTCGCCCAGGAGTACTGGTTGGCTTCTGGGTCTCTGGGTGTATAATTAAACCATGTGTTGTCTTCTGTGTGCACTAGTGCCTGCCTAGTACCTGTGGAATTTAGATGTGACAGGGTTCACAGTGCACAATGCACAGAAGGCATGAGATGTGAGTAGGGGGTCTATTGTGGCCCATTTTTTATATTATATGTTTACTCAAGACATGATGATGATAACAGCTGACTAGAAACAAAATACTTCGTGCATACAAATGCTTGAAATTATTCAGGCACTGAATAATTCTGTTATTCTGTGGTATCTAATGATATCTACTTTTTATGTTTAACTGACTGTAACTCTAAATATGTTCATTTCCACCTGGCATCAAAGTTCGCAGAGTGTAAAATGTCCAAAAAATGCTCTGGGAGTATACATGAATGCACAGTTATGGTAATTACTTTTCACTAGAGGTCGCCATTTCCACAGACTAACCATTTTTATACAAAGCAAGGCATGTGTTTCCCATGAATCCCATCATTGTAGGCTGAACTCATTCACACCCAGGCTGTCCATGCAGTTCCCTCTGTTTGGGTCAGTGGAAATGCTCGTTCTTGGGCTTGGTAAGCAGGGAAATTTAGGTACACTTGGTTCCTTCCCTTAAGTTGCCTACCTTCTCTCAACACACAGTGCAGCCAAAAAGGAAAACCTGGGTCCTTGTAGAAAGGCACAGTCCTCATCCTAACAGAGTACATCTCGAAGGAATAAGAGTGGCTTTGTTCTCCACCTTCTAATAGTTGACTGGGCTGCCATGGGGGAGGGGCTGCAACTCCATTGTACAGTCCCCTTAGTGGAGGAATGCTGCTCTACAGATCCGATTGTTTGGCTTTCTGAGTGAATCTGGGAATTAAGAAATACACAAGCAAGACACACAAAGGTTATTCCTGATGCACCAAGGCGCATTTGAGTGTAGCTAAGCTGTGGATTAATATTCAAGGTTTCATTTAAAATTGTTCACCAGCTTTTTATTTTTGGCCGTGATGACACCTTTTTGTTGTCACAGGCTCGCAAACTTGTCGGACAGGTTGTGCCACACCAAAGACTAAACACGAGAATAATCCAATGATCAGATCAGGTTCCTCCCATCTTCTACAAAGAGAGTTTCAGTTATCCTGCTGGTATGACTAGTCAACAATGTCCCATCCTGCCCAACTGTTGGTTTACAGAAGAAATGACCTGGCGCACTACAAGAGAAACCTATATACATCTTAAATATAGATTACAGTTTGTGGTCTGTAGTTTGAATCTGTTCAGTCAGGCCTATAGCAGCTATGAATACGGGGATTCTTTTTATGCAACACATGACCAGTAGTCATGGGTTTGTTATGACCCACTGTCTCATCACATGCACAAATTTAATCAAGAACGCAACTCATTGCAACCAACAAAATGAATAAATTAAGATCATATGACAGAAAGGTTAGTTTTCCTCTTTGGCCCTGTTCTTCTTGACTATAATGGCCACAATCATAAACTCACCCCTGAGCTATCTCAAAATAAATGAGACTGAGAACTGAACTGAGACTGGAGTGCAGAGACATAAATTAAATAATGTATTCAATAAACGGTGTTAATGTTTGTGTAATAAGGATTGTCTTCCAACATATATCTGTCATTAAAAAGGGGCCCCTAGTAATTTGTACAAATGTCATTTTATTATGTGTTTTTGCTCCATTGTTAATATATTTGCATAAACTTTCATAAAATTTTAACTAATTGATGGCAAGACTGTTCCACTGGTGTAGGGATTACTCAGATTCAATGTGATTTAATCTCGTGTTTGAGCCTCCCAACATCACACCAGATCCAGATGTTTAATCCCTGACTAAGTAAACTGCAGCGTGAAGTAAAGTGTGAAGAATTGACAGTTTCATTTAATACATGTTACAGAAGTTATCACTGTATTTCATTTTGTACATATTCAAGGAATTCAACTGCAATGTCATGCAATAAGACATTATATTGTATGAAAACACACCTCTGAATTCAAAGCACACATGCTTTTTGGACATCTGTTGGTTTTCATGTGTGGACATCCCAACAACATTTTTGCCTGTGAATTGTGTGTTTGCCTTAGGAATTAACTATAAATTAACTAATATTATCATATAGCAGGTGGAAACATTCGAATAAGTTAACATGAGGGGGGAAAGCTTTTCATTTTCTTGTACTCTAGGAAAATAAACTGGGAACTTAAGTAATCTATTAGGCCTATTACTTTTTGAATGACAGAGCCTGGTAGGTGGACTAATGGGGCTGAGCCAATGAATTATAAAACAGCATTACGGTAAAATTCCACTGTTATTACTGTGTGTGTAACGTCATTGTCAACTATGAATGTTACCTGTTTTTAAATAAGCCCCATGCCCCACCCAAAGACCGCCACTAGTGAGCAGAAAATGCTATTTTTAAGCTTTAAATTAAGTTCTGGCTGAATGGAGTTACATGACAGTATTGCTCAACCTATCTAGTCGGGCTTTGACATCTAATTAAGGTGCGCCTCTGTTTGACACCGCCTTTTCAGATTTGAACCAATCAAAACAGCAGATAGGTAGACCACAACAGAAGGCCAGCCAATCACAGTGGATCGGCTCGGCATAGAGCATTACGATGCGCAGACACAATTTGCGTGATCGTTACAATGCATCATGCTGGCTAAGGAGTTGCAGCACGAATAATTGGTGCTAAACACTCCGGTTAATTTGGAAAAGTGCAATCTTTTTCTGTTTTGATATTTTTCCCGCTGCTGCGCGGAGAAATAGTCGGAGCTTTGAGGTCGCTCCGTGTTTTCAAAGCCCGAAATAGTCGCTGTCAGGACTACTGTTTTGTTGATGTCATCCGCGGCAGAGCTGTAGCGACCTTCAATTTCTAGGCAAGACCAGGATAAACAAAGACTCGTTTTGGGTGTTTTTTTTTTCCCGTCCTTGTTTTGTTTCCTCTGCCAGTGACACTAGCGACGAGGATGGGACTTTTGCTGCCCTGTATCCTGCTGTTATCTGTCTCCACTTTCACAACCGGTTTAGATTTTCAGCATGGATTCAAACCCCTCGGACAGTCGCTTTTCGTTAAGCATTCACACATTGAAGAGAAAGCTGCGAAAATCGTAAAGAGATCTCTCCCTGCATGGCTGGCTGCATCACCAAATCACGAGCTAAAACGAAGAAGCACCGAGCAGGGCGACTCCTGCAAAGCTCTTCAAGGATATGACACCAAGTTAGCAGACAACACCCACAGTGTAAGTTACCAACTGAGGTCCTGTTACTCTTCGCACGTCTGACAATTAAATGAGCCTAGAGAAGATGATGCGCAGGTGCTAACCAGGTGCACGAATAGGCCTAATCAGCTATTCAGTGTACTCAGAAACCCAGCTACTGATGGGCTGTTTTCCATTCAACTGTAATCCCTGAAGCCCAGGTCAACAGTTAGATAGAAGATATTGCTCTGCAGATTTATTTTTCCTCTTGTACAACAAAAACACGCAATTAAAGCATTACACATCATGTATCATTTTCAAAATATCTGGCAGAGTCCAAGTTCTGGCCTTGCCTGCACCTTTCCCCAAGCTCAAACAGCCATTAAATGTACCTTCTTGCCTTTCTGTTGGCTACCAGTTTTGGACTGCCTTGATTTTTTTTTTTTTTCCTTTCATATTTGGTGCAGTGAAATACAGTGTAGTGAAACAACAACATCAACAACAACGGCTATCTTCCTCATGCTTTAAGACCTACGTAGGCTCCACTGAAGCACTGCCAAACCGGTTTACCTGTCAAATATTCCACTAATGTGACCTTTATCTTACTCTTCTCAATGATGCAGCTGCATTCTGTATTTGACGATCCCACTTTTCTCTGCCTCACTGAAAGTGAATCTGCCTGAATTTTGACAGGGAAATTGTCCCAAGGGAATCCATGTGACCGGCTGTGTGGTACTTATTTTGTAATTAAAAGCTGTGTTTGTGTGGTGGTGAAAGCAGTTAGCAAGCAGGGAGTCTGTTATGATACAGAGAGACTACAGTGTTTAGTTTTTACTTGCACTTATCTCCTGGATAGGAGAGTAGGCTAAATTTGGTCTCAGTTTTAGCACAGAATTTACCCAGAAAGACTCTGCAATGCTCTCCTCAAAACAAACAGGACGCTGACCTTAGCAGAACCCTGTGCTGCTCATTTGCCTAGCTCCTCATTGCCATGTGATCAACTTTGCATTGCAGTCTTTGTATACTTGGCGCCGGTAATCTAAAGTCGACAGAATTCCTAGAGGCTCAGCCTCGTCATTCACCTCGAGGTTACTGCTGCAGGTCTCACTGGTTCTGGAGCTGCTTACAGCATGAGCAGCTGAAAGAGACCTGCTTCAAACAGTCTGTCAATGCTCACATAGTTGAATGGGTTTCACAAGTCAAGGCGTTTATATCAGGCAGCAGAACTCCCTTTGACAACGAAAGAAAAAGTATTTTTGTCAGAGCCACGCTACTAAACTGACTTGGTTTGCACAAAATTATTGCCAAGGTGAACATCTGATTCCTGATCTTTAGTTAATGTGGTATTCAGAAGTCTGTGCTGAGAGCAATAGGCAAAATTCACAAGTAGGTTTTGACTGCAGTTTATAATTGTGTTTCATCCCTTTTTGTCAGCCAGGCTCAAACGGCTGTTCTTCTCATATTTTAGTATCATTCTCACAGATATTTAGACATACTCCTCAACTGGTGCTGTGCCTGTAATTTTTAATATGTTTAATTTTTTATTATTTTTAATATATTCTACACATATGAACATGTTATTTTCCTTTCCTCAGTATACCTTCAATGACCTGAGCGGGTCAGTGTCGCTGGCCTGGGTTGGAGATGGCACAGGGGTGAGTGTTATATACTCTTCTCCATTTGCATCTAACATTCCTCCCATGCAGTGTTGTTCCTCTGTGACATGAGTAGGACAAACCTGTCCTACTGGCTGGATTATTCAGTGCACTGCATGAAAGTGACAGGGTAGTCTGCCTGCAAAGAACCTCGTAGATTACGTAATGAGTTCCCTCACATCAGGGTCTCATGCACATCAATTAATGATCCATGCTCCACTTTCCTCAAGCCGAACCTTCTTTCTTGGCAGGTCATCCTGGCTTTGACGACTTTTCAGGTGCCCTTGTTCATGATAAGACTTTCGCAGTCCAAACTCTATCGAAGGTAAATTTCATGATATCTCACCTATTAGGAAAAAGTACGTGGTTTGTTTCTGATTTGCATTTCATTTTTGCTGCGCCCATTTGTCTGCCAGTGAGAACTACGGGAAGTCATTCCAGGATGTGACCAACCTCATCAACAACACCTTCATCGGATCAGAGTTTGGCATTGCCATCGGCCCCGAGAACTCTGGGAAAGTAAGTCATGTCCTCATCAAGTCCTCCGGTTGTAAATTCACTACATTTGCTTCATCTTGTAATTTAGAGTTTTTGTAATGTGTGCCTGCTGTAAAGAACCATTATCTTATCACCTTATATGGTTTCATCAGTCTGAATTTTGGACTCTGTCTTGTAGGTGATCCTGACAGGAGAAGTGTCTGGGAGTTATGGGTCTCGGATCTTTGTCTCTGATGACTTTGGAAAGAGTTTCACCCAACAGGACCTGCCCTTCATCCCCCTGATGCAGATCATATACAACCCTGACAATTCCAATGTGCTGCTGGTCCTCAGTAACAGCGTAAGTAGTGAATGCTAAAGAGCTACATTTTGTTTGGAAAGTAACCAGTTTGGATATAAGTTAGCTAGTCCATATAAAGTTGAAAGCTCCAGTTCTATATGTGGGTATTCCAGATTAGTAGAGCTGCCTTTTCCGTGGCCTGTTGTAAAACCCTTAAGCAAAGGCCATCATCTCACTTCATAATAGCCAGAAGAC
The DNA here is from genome assembly GCA_002120245.1 of Maccullochella peelii. Taxonomy (NCBI): domain Eukaryota; kingdom Metazoa; phylum Chordata; class Actinopteri; order Centrarchiformes; family Percichthyidae; genus Maccullochella; species Maccullochella peelii. Next base: position 233,307 of record LKNJ01000682.1, read on the forward strand.
TCTCGTTGGTCTATTATTTTTTCTGTGTTTGCACAGAGTACATTTATTAACTTGGCTATGGTGTTTATGGGCAGCTCTAGTATACCGAGTTCCATGTCATTGCAGTTGAACTATGAGTTAATCATTTAAGAAATCTTTTTTTCTCCCCTCAGAATGAACTGTGGCTGTCTGAAGATTTTGGCAGCAACTGGAAAAAGATCCATGACATGGTGTGTCTGGTGAAATGGTAAGAGATGAGACAAACTAAGGATATCAGCACCTTTTGTCAGGTGCTTAATGAACAAACCACTGCTTAGTGGTGTTATTCAATATCCCCAAGTGTCTGTGTCTCAGGGAAATATCTCTATGTAGTGAGATTAGGGAGGAGTGGAACCCCATTCTTATTGGTCTGGCATGTAGCAAAGATTTCAAGAAGTGATAGTATCTGTTAGTCAGTTGTGAAGTCTTCTCTTTAGTTTTAGGTCCTCCAGCAAGCTGATTATTACAGGTAACAGAAGACAGTGGAGTTCCACCTCTCTTTACTGTGCTTTATTGGTGATTAAAGCAAAGTATGTTTAACCATGTTTTGACTTCTTCAAAGTTATGCTAACTTGCTGTCTCTTGCTGATAACATGTTCATAGTTTTTAGTTTTTAGAGCAGCAACAGTTAGTCAATTAATTGATCAAAAGAACATTAATTGCTAATATTTATTTTGGTAATTGATTAATTGTTTGCAAACATTTACTGGTTCCAGCTTCTTAAATGTGAGGATTTGCTGCTTTTCTTTGTCATTTATGACAGTAAATGAAGAGTCTTTGGGCTTTGGCCTGTTGGTTGGACAAAAGAAGCAATTTGAAAACGTCACTTTGGTCTCTGGGAAATTGGGATGAGCATTTTTCACAATTCCTTGACATTTTATAGACCAAACAATTAATCGTGAAAATAATTAATTAATTGATAATGAAAATAATCGTTAGTTGCAGCCCTAATAGTTTATCTCCCAAGACTTTTATTGTTGCTGCACCTTTGCAAAATAGGCAGTACTCCATGGCAGTTGGTGACTGTGACAACTAGCTGTGTTGTGGCCAAGCACTCGCAGCACTCTAGTTGTTTTAGAGGCCCTCCCCTAACCAAGGCAGCTCTAAATATCTTTTTTCGTTTCAGTTTTAAGCCTGTGTTTTCAAGATCACCGTGTCTGAGAGGACTCTATATACAAAACAGTCTTACTGAAACATAACCTTTTACCACCATCCCAGAGATACTGATCTGAACAGGCTCCAGGAAAATGGGTCATTTTCAACTAGGGCAGGAGCTGTCTGAAGTCCAAACACAGCACTCAAAAGAAAGTACATATTTAGAAAGGGCATGGCTGTATGCTGGTTGTATTTGATAAGCCATGGAATAGATGGGGAATGCATTAAGAATCCTGTATTTCTTCCTTGATGCAGGAATGCTCCTCAGCCTTTCCCGTCCTGATTTCGTTGTTTATTTAGATGTAAGAACACAGAGAACTGTCACATCCTAAACAAAGCAGTCGACATCTATTTTGCTTCCATATCCTTGACACTGTGGACTCAAATGTGTGTGTCTGCTTATCTGAAACTCTCCACTTTGATTCTAGGGGAAGGAAAAATACCATCTTCTTTACAGCCAGCATCAACGGATCCTGCAGTAAGTGATTTCTTCTTTAAGAAAAACCCCAAATGAAATATTAGCATGTGCAACTACATTGGTCAATCTACTTTGACCTCATCAATTGTGTGTATGTGCATGTAGATTACTGAGGAGCAGTACATGGAATATAATGTCTTTTAAACATTCTCAAGACAGTTTGAAAGATAAACAATCCCCAGCTCCTCCTGTCCACATGTCGAAGTGTCTTTGGGCAAGACACTGAACCCCAAATTGCTCCCAGTGGTCAGGCCAGCACCTTGCATGGCAGCTTACTGCCATCTGTGTGTGTGTGTGTGTGTGTGTGTGTGTGT